>JAUZSU010146643.1:0-14977 GCA_034780255.1 Parotocinclus maculicauda | reverse complement strand
CAGTTGTAAGTCGCTCTGGATAAGGGCGTCTGCTAAATGCTGGAAATGTAAATGTAATGTAAATGTAATATCAATAACACCCAGAAATGCAGCCGGCTTCTCTGGGCCCAAGCTCATCCGAGATGAACTGACGCAAAGTGGAAAAGTGTCCTGTGGTCTGATGACATTTCAAGTTGTTGTTGGAAATCATGGACGTTGTGTCCCAACGCTTTTGGAACCTGGCATCAAATTCAAAATGAGTGAATATTTACAAAAAACAATGAAGTTCATCCATTTGCACATGAAATATCTTGCCCTTGTAGTGTATTAAATTGAATATAGGTTGAAAAGGATTTGCTAATCAGCATATTTATTTATGTTTTACACAACGTCCCAACTTCATTGTAATTGGGGTTGTAGTAAGGACTATGTATAATAACACCACACAGAGCTTTCATAGTTAGATGACACCATTTAGGGCCACTGGGGTAAGGATTAAAGGTCTAAAGATCCTGAGATGTTCTAGGAAGAGATCAGTTTGAGTGACATCTAATTTTCCTTTCACTTAGAAGGCAGCCACTTCCTCTCAAGAACCTGAGAAAGTGACAGTTTAATCTATGAGTCAAGAGCACAAACGGACTGTTCTTTGCCTGTCAGTGTTAACATGCTTTCTATGATGCTACAGGATAAAAGGACAACCGGTTCCTCTCTTTCTGTAAAACAAAGAACAACAAAAACTCCACTACAAAACTACAAAAATGTCAAGTTAAGCATTTTCACTGATGAGCAAAACATTATCAATATTTAAAAATCAAATAGAATAATAAATGAAATTATTGCAAAATAGGACGCTGAATTTATGTGAAATATGGAATTAACCAAAATGGATGTTGACTGAACCTTGCCATAGTAAAATTAATTTATTGCAACTGAATTATAAATCTAAAGGGTATTTGAAACAGAAAGAAAGAGAGACTCAATTAGTGAATGTGAAGCAGTTTATTTAGTTGTAGGTTAGAGGGAATATATAACAAAGGAGTACTACTCACAATATGACACACACACATACACTTAGGAACACCATTTATAGGTTGTTAGGAATAAATAAATAATCCACACAAACAGGAGCTATGCAGAAAGTCTCTAAACAAATCATAAAAATATTGTGTGTTCAGTCACTCATTAAATCACATTTGGACTAAAGACTAATTGGAATAATTTGGATGATGCATTTAGAGACTTCTTTCTTCATTGCTCCTGTTTGTGTGAATGACTTTCCGAAGCTTATTTGTAACAGCCTATAAATGGTGTTTGTAAGTGTCATATTGTGAGTGGTACTCCTGTGTGATATATTCTCTCTAACCCATAATTATATAAACTGGTTCACATTTACTGGTTGAGTCTCTGTTTCTTTTAAAATACACACACACAAACGATTGACAGACTTCTGCTGTTACCCTCTAACTTTTTCATCTGCTCATGGATTCACAGCATAGATTGGCTGTTGAGGTGACAGATGTTTCTGGCAACAACAGAATTAAAAGAGAATTATTTGTTCTATCTTTTTTGAAACCTTGGTGGATAGCCATTAATCGGATGGTCCTTAAACAGCACATAATTGTACAGAATTTTTTATTATGAAACTTTGAGTGTAGTAGCTCCATTTAGTCTTTTGAAATGTGAGAGGAAACCCCCTACTCAAGGAGAAAATCCAAAGGCCACATAAGTAGCGGCTTGGCCGGGACTTAAACCTGGGAATCTGTGAGGCGACATACCACCCACAGCTCATACATGATAATAACATCTTGTACAGAGCCTGTAAGATTTTCAATAGGGAGTCTCAAAATTTTGTTACATGAATGAGATGAAATCTTACAGTATATATTGCTTATTGATGGAAATGAGAGCTTGAGCAATTTCCTGTGGTAATTTAATCTTTTCTAATTAGCTGCAATGTTTACCCACACAGCTCACCACCTGTGTGTGTCTAATTTAAAGCATTCCTCCCAAAGCTGTCTGAACTGCATCTTATTTTGCTGCACCATAAACCATCTGCCACTTAAACATGCAGGAACAGGTAGCAGCACATTTTAAATTCACTTAGACCCCATTTACATTCACAAGTATCAGGATAGTATCTCGTATCTGGGACTGTTGTAGCCTAGTGGTTAAGGTACTGGTCTATGGACCAAAAGGTCCAGGGTTCAAATCCCCCCTCTGCCACAGTTGGGTCCCTGAGCAAGGCCCTTAACCCACAATTGCTTGGCTTGTAAGTCGGTATCAATTGTAAGTCGCTCTGGATAAAGCAGTCTGCTAAATGCTGTAAAGGTAAATGCCAAGCTCTCTAATATAAGAGAGCTTGAACAGTCATCCACAAACTTCTGGGCCATATAGAGTTTACATATGGTCAGTATGAAAAGAGCATTGTAACCTTTGTTACATGGTATAAAAACAAGAAGATCAGCTGTAGAAACCTGATTGGTTCCAAATTCATTCTTTCAAACTTATCCTGCTTGCTGTGAAAGCCCATGTTTCTCGGTAAGGTCTGTGACCTCTCCAAACCTTTCTTACGGCCCACACTGTCAGACGTTTTGATAAAGCTGTAGACAAAATTTTAAAAAATACAGATCATTTGAATGTTGCCTCACACTAGGAATCAGCCCTTGTCTGTAGTATATCATCTTTTTCATTTGATTAATAAAAGCTGTTATTGTCCTTACTTGTCACTGGCTGGTTTATAATCAGAAAAAGGATCAGTTTTAGAAAACTTGTCTGAAGTCTTGTCTGAAAAAAAAGATGACATACAATAGTACCTACAATCAGCATTGTGATGAAAAGCATTAAAAAGGTGTTTAAGTGAAAACTGTGCATTAGTAAACAGTAGGACAGAAAGGACAGCAGTGGCTCAGTGGTTAAAGCTCCAGACGACTTATCAAATTCACATAGTCACAACTCCTGCCCTGTTTAAATACTCAGCTCAATTATCTCTCTGCATGAAGATGTCTGCTAAACCCTGTAAACATAGAATGATTTTTACCAGGCGACTTAGGCACACTTGTATTTGACTTCTGACTCGAGGTCCATGGCTTGACTGCAGACACTATAATTACAAAAAAAATCAGACAAGCATAGTTATGTACATGAGAAATATTCTGTAAATAGGAATGACTTTTACCTACCTGGTCTGCTTGGAGAGTCTGTCATTGTTTTAGGAGCCACTGCATCTGATGCTGTGTGGCTAAACAACAAAGGATTAACATGTGGCCCAACGTTGGATTGAGCCTGAGTAACATTGGAAAGCCTTCTGAGCGTCTTAGGGCTTTGGGGTATTTTGTTTTGCCGTGTGACAGACAGTTGTGATGATCTCAATTCTTGCGACATCATGGAGATCCCTGATTGAATAGAGAATTTGTGGTCTCAGGTAAATATTTCTACAAGTGACTTAAGTGATGACCTTTAGCTACCAGTCTTTGGCTGGTATTCATTAATGGGCTGAGCCAGAATATGGTTGACAGAGGCATGCTGGGTGATCGAGTTTGACATGGTTAGTAAGGGATGAAGCAAAGTGAAGTCAGCAGTCTGACTGATTATGACTGATCCGGAACAGATTGGTGTTGGATATTCAGTGCCAATACAACTCACATTGTAAATATACAATTTTGTGTATCTGTTTTTTGTATGTGATAGATGAAGCTATATAAACTATCTAACTATTATTAGTGCTACAGGTCTCAAGTCACAGAAACTTAAATCAGGCATTAATCGAATAAAAGGGCAGGACGATCATGCCGTGTTTAGCACTGCCCCCTCACAGCTCACAGAAATCCCCGGTTCGATCCTGATCTTGGGCTCTGCCTGTATGGAGTTTACATGTCCTTTGTCTATGTGGGTTTTCTCAGATTACTTTGGTTTCCTTTCACATTCCAAAGACATGCGTGTTAAGTTAATTGGTGTTCCCTAATGTAGGAATATGTGCTTGTGCCCTATAATAGATTGGTGCCCTGTCTGGGGCTGTTCCTGCCTTGCACCCTGTGCCGCCAGCTAGGCACTGGCTTTCTTGTGACTATGACTAGGAACAAGTGGATAAGAAAATGAATAAATGAATGAATATCAAGCAAACGTGGTGTATTAGCAAAGAGATGATTGAGATGTTTGAGAATGATAATTAATGATGGATAAGATTAATTAGGTTCCAAAATGTCTGGCACTCACGTCGGCTTAGAATAAGTATCTAGTGGAAGTGATCCTAAAGGGAAACACAAAAGCTTTTAACTTTTACCTTTTAACATTAGGTTTTCATTCAGATAAATAACTGGGTTTCAGTTGGAAAATTTGAAAATCTGTAATATATGATCTGGCCAAAAAGACACAATGGAACCTTGGTTATCATTTGCCTACAAAAAAATGGTATCTACATGTTTTTTTGCCAAGTTTTGTCCCAGTTTTTGTAGGCATGCCCACATGATGCCACCCATGTGATTCACCCTCAAAAACGGCCAGTATTACGTGCATTGTGTCTTTAAGAGACCATCAGACGGAGTGTGCAGGTGTGTTGTTGCACTGTATAGTAGCAGATAGCTGAACTAGACAAGAGAGGAGTACTGGACCCCGATCATTTACTTTATTTATATTTCTGCTAGTAACGTCTTTGAGCTTTGGTTCTTAAGATCATGTACACCCCTGGAAAAGATATAGAATCACCACTCTTGGAGGAAAATCTTTTCATTGTATAATTTTGTAGAAAAGATGTTAATCACGGAGACATGCCTCAAAACTTTTTTTTTTTTTTTTCAAAACCAACCTTTTGGCATTAAGAAAAGAAATATAATTGTTGTAGTCAGTCACAATTGTGCTTTTGGATCAAGAAGAGGAAAATAAAATATGAAATATGAAAATATTATGGAATCGCTCTGTAATTTGCAGTTCTAAAACAAACACCTGCATCAGATTAAATCTGCTAATTAGTCATCATCTAAAAGAAATGGGATTTAAAGCTAAACGAAAGCCATCATTAACACCAAAACAGAAAAGAACAAGGTTACAGTGGGCTAAAGTAAAGCAATCATGGACTGTGGATGACTGGATGAAAGTAATCTTCAGTGATAAATTGTGAATCTGCATTGGGTAAGGTGTAGAAGCTGGAATGTTTTTTTTTTTAAAATAAAGATGACTGATGAAAAATCCAGAAAATCACATTGTGGGATTTTTAAAGAATTTATTTGTAAATTATGGTGGAAAATAAGTATTTGGTCAATAACAAAAGTTGAACTAAACATAAACTTTGTTGGCAATGACAGAGCTGGTATTTTACCCCATACACTGTAGCTGGTATTTTGGCCCATTCCTCCATGCAGATCTTCTCTAGAGCGGTGATGTTTTTGGGCAGTTCTGGGCAACACGGACTTTCAAGAAAATGGTCAATGGATGATAAAAAATACTGTTTGTCATTAGTTCAGTCTCAGAACCTCAGAGAATCCAAGCTGTTATAAAAACCAGATGTGGTGCAACAAAGTACTAATGGTGCAGTGTTTTTTGTCATGATTCCATAATTTATTGCACAGTGGCTCTATGGGTAGCACCGCTACTTCACAGCAAGAAGTTCCCAGTTTCAGTCCCAGGGTGGATCGGCCTCGGTCCTTTCTGTGTGGAGTCTGCATGTCCTCCCTGTGCCTGCATGGGTTTATTTCGGGTACTCCGGTTTCCTCCCACAGTTTAAAGACATGCATGTTAAGTTAATTGATTACTCTAAATTGGCATTGACTCTCCTTATGGATATAAGATTTGATAGTTTTTAACTTAAAATAGAACTTGATCCACCAGCATAACCCCATAATTCCAAATGTCATAAATAATATGGTCTAGTAAAAATGCCTCAAAATATCTCAGATTTGGTTTTGCCATGTCACCAAATCCTTCCTGTAGGCTACGTAATTTTTTAACTTTAGTACTAATTATGAGAATTGTGTATACATTAATGTTTTACTTTTAGCGCAGTTCTAAGTGATGATTTACTACAGTGTAGCCTACATTATGAAGGTTTTTATGTACTGCTATCATGGTACCAGACTACATCAAATGATATTTTTTAGGCACATGTTTTATTTGTTTGTTTTTTTTCACTGTAGTTTTAAGTTTAGGTTATCCTTAAATGTGTTGTCTTAGATACGTACACTAATTTTTCCTTTATTCTGTGTTGTCTTGGCTGTGACTGACAAGAGATATTATTAACTTAAAAAAAAATCCTGATCTCTTTTTATACAGTGTTTTGGGGAGATGTTGCCAAAGACTTCTTCTGGAAAACCAAGCATACAGGTGACTTTATGGACTACAACTTCGACGTGACGCAGGGGGAAATTTATGTAAAATGCATGGAAGGAGCCACCACAAACATCTGCTACAATGTTCTGGACCGCAATGTCCATGACAGGAAGATTGGAGACAAGGTGGCTTTTTACTGGTCAGTGTGTATAAATTTTACTTTCTGTACTATTGTGCCTGAAAGATGGTGACAAATTGTCTACTCTTTTCAGATTTTTTCAAAGTAGGTAAAGAGAACCAAGTTAAACAGTTGAAACAAAAATATTTTACATAGTCATGTATTTATTGAGGAAAATGATTCCGTATTACATGTTTATCATTGACAAAAGTATGTGAATCTCTAAGATTAGCAGTTGAATTTAAATGTAAAGGCAACTGCTAATCTTAGAGATTCACATACTTTTTTCTGCTGTCCTCAGAAATCTTTTATTCATGCCATGATACACACATTTGAAGAAGTGTATCATGGCATGAATAAAAGAGATTTCTGAGGACAGCAGAAAAAAAGATTTAGATTATTATTGTGTTGTTTAAAGGTTATAAAACCATCTGTAAATAATTTAATCTCCACCATTCCACAATCAGATACAATGGAGGAAATAATTTTTTGATCCCTTGCTGATTTTGTGAGTTTGCCCGCTTACAAAGATATGAAAAGTCTATAATTTTAAGCGTAGGTTTATTTTAACAGTAAGAGATAGAATATCTAAAAGAAAATCCAGAAAACTACATTATATAAAATGTATACATTTATTTGAATTTTTGCAGAGAGAAATAAGTATTTGATCTCCTACAAACTGGCTCCTACAGACCAGTTAGACGCTCCTAATTAACTCGTTATCTGCATTAAAGACAGCTGTCTTAAATTATCACCTGTATAAAAGACACCTGTCCACAGACTCAATTAATCAGTCAGACTCTAACCTCTCCTACATGGGCAAGACTAAAGAGCTTTCTAAGGATGTCAGGGACAAGATCATAGACCTGCACACGGCTGGAATTTGTTACAAAAACTTAAGTAAGACACTGGGTGAGAAGGAGACAACTGTTGGTGCCATTGCAAGAAAATGGAAAAACACAAAATGACTGTCAATGGACCTCGATCTGGGGCTCCATGCAAAATCTCACCTCATGGGGAATCCTTGATCATGAGGAAGGTGAGAAATGAGCCTAAAACTACATTGAGGGGGAAAATTGTTAATTATCTTAAGGCAGCTGGGACCACAGTCACCAAGAAAACCATTGGTAACACATTACTTTGTAATGGATTAAAATCCTGCAAGGTCCCCTTTATTAAGAAGGCACATGTGCAGACCTGTTGGAAGTTTGCTAGTGAACACCTGGATAATTCTGAGAGTGATTGGGAGAAGGTGCTGTGGTCAGATGATGTTTTGGGGGTGTTTCTCTGCTAAGGGCACAGGACTACTTCACCGCATCAGTGGGAGAATGGATGGAGCCATGTAGCGTAAAATCCTGAGTGATAACCTCCTTACCTCTGCCAGGACAGTAAAAATTATTTGTGGCTGGGTTTTCCAGTGTGACAGTGACCCAAAACATACAGCCAAGGCAACAAAGGAGTGGCTCAAAAATATGCACATTAAGGTCACGGAGTGGCCTAGCCAATTTCCACACCATAATCCCATAGAAAGTAAACCTACCCTTAAACTTATAGACTGTTCATATCTTTGTAAGTGGGCAAACTAACAAAATCAGCAATTGATTAAATAATTATTTCCTCCACTGTATATTGTGTACAAACTGATGAAATTGATTTGTGGTCAGTCAACAAACATTTCCCCAAGAACAAGGTGTGTCATAGTCTGGACATCTGGACCCTTTAGACTTACAAAAAACACTAACATTACAGTAGCCTAAAAAGACTAAGGCAGTGTCTGATCAGCATCCATTTTGGTCAGTGTCCTATTTCATAAAACATTAAACGGCACATACAATTATGATTACACAGAAGAATCATCACTGAACATTTATTTAAATAAATAAAGTTATTTATTTATTTAAATAAATAAAAGTTGAGCCTATTATCTGCATCTTAAATGCAAATTTCATGAATTATGACCAACATCTAAAAGAATTACCACTAAGTTACAAGAGTTTGTGTTGTTCGACAAAGGAAGTGTAAAAATTGTAACTGTTTCATTCATTAAGTTACAAAAAAAGGTCATCAGCAACAGTCATGCTGTGCTTCATACTGGATTATGAGCAAATTTATTGATAGTTACAGTAACCCCCATCAGGAAAAGCGGGTAGAAAGTGAATAGAGCAGTTCCGTTTTTGCTTCTTGCGTAACATCAGTTTTGCAAATCTCAATTGGCTAGATATTACAAAACAGGATTTCAGCCTGAAACTTTGCTGGTTGCTCTTGTGACCTTTTAACTGTGATTCTTTCTGCATTGTCAGAATTGTGGATATGCTTTTAACATGCACAAAAACATTAATGATATGTATATATTATTATATATATGTATATAAGATATTTAGAACATCACCTTGAAACAAGTGATACCATTTAAACCATAAATTATTTGTGTAACCTGTCAATATATTAAAGATAAATATGACAGTTATGTCAGGTACCAGGGTGTTTTATAGAAAATGGTTCCCTTTATAGACTGTGAGTTGACACTTTCCTTTCCCCTCAAAATTGTCATGTCTTGTAGAAGGACATTCAAGGATAAGTTTCTATTTATGGATCTCTTGGCAGTGCACACATTAGAAGCCCTTGTTGGTAAAATGTTATCAGAGCTGGTTATGGCATGCAGGGCATGTTTAGTGAGGCTAGTAGTGTGCCGCTTGTCCTTTTGCCTGTTTGTCTGTTTGGACAAGTCATACATGCATATCTCTAAATCTTATCTGACTGATAAGGAGTTTGTGCTTTATTGTTTTTTTTTTTCCATCAGGGAGGGAAATGAGCCGGGAGATGCTAAGGTTGTGACCTACAGAGAGCTATTAGAGGAAGTGTGCAAGTTTGCCAATGTTCTCAAGTCACAAGGTACACCAGATTTTAAATTAGTGTTGGCAAACATTTTGGAACTTGTAACAGCTGGGCAAATCCAACAACATGCTCTGTTCTGCAGGAGTAAAGAAGGGGGATCGAGTGTCCATCTACATGCCCATGGTGGTTGAGCTGGTCGTGGCTATGTTGGCTTGTGCCAGAATAGGAGCTGTGCATTCCATTGTGGTGCGACCTCTTTGTCATGTTTTATATATTTAATAACTTGTTTTGCATGTCAGAACACTACAGTAAATAGTAGGGATGCACCGATACCAGTATTGGGTCTGCTACTGTGCTCATACTTGTAGAATTACACCGATACATGGCACCTGATACCAATTTACAGAAATGTAATGCTGAGCAAATATGTAAGGAAGAAATGTCAACAGTTTGGACATATTTTAGTATATGTTTAGCACAGCTGAATGTTAAACGATGCAAGCACATGATAATATTTCATTTTGTTACAGTCAGAAAGTAAGGAAAATAAAACATGTTTTGAAAGTCATTATAAGAAATGTAATGTTATTATACTCATATCAGTATTCGGTATCGGAAAGTCCTCAAATGGGCATGGTACTTTTACCTGGTATGACAAAAGTTGTATCGGTGTATCCTTACTATATACAGTATATTACATTTACTCAGTATTTCACCAGTTAAAAGATAGCTGTGGTTAGGGGCGTGAAGATGCGTTGTGAAGATGTCATGACGTCATAAGTTGAGTTATATGTTAATCTCCTTCATTATCTAATGTAGGATTTTTGATCACAATGCATTTTTGATCACCAAATGGCACAATCATATGTTTTTCTCACAGACACACATCTCGTTCTCAGTTTCACTTATTGCAGGGGACTAAAGATTCTTTTTGTTTAATTTTCATTAAAAACAATTTAGATTTTTGAAATGAATGTTATTTTAGATGAAAAAAGTTGAAGCTGTAATAGAGAATTGTTTTTACAATTTTAAACCTCTCTTTTTAGTAATTTTTTTGCACTGCACAGGACTAAAGTGCATTAAAAAAAACATATGCAAGAAAATATGAATTGTTTTACATGATTACCATTTTAGAAATAAAAAAGGAATATCTTTTATCTAATGTAAAATAGTTAAATCGAATCATTAACTTAGAATCACAGAGCGAATTGATCATGAGTAGTGTCTTTACACCCCTAGTTGTAGTGCTAGTTCCGAAATTCCTGTTCATTTGTATTAGTGTAAGGCTTTCCTTCCTGAATGTTAGATTAATTATAGATGTGGTACTGAGGTACTAAAATAGTTATCGTTCATTTCACTAACATTTATTTCAATCTAGTTTGCAGGCTTTTCGGCTGAATCACTCTGTGACAGAATAATTGATTCTCAGTGTTCTTTGCTGATTACAGCTGGTAAGAAATCTCATATATTATAATTAATCTTTAGTGCTAATTTAAGTGTTGTTTACCCCAAAATGTACTGTTTAAAGGAAGCGTTTTCTGTCTATAATTAGCACTTTTGTGTATGCAAAACACCTCAGCCGTGTAACTGGGAACAGCTGCACGCCGGTCCCAAGCCCGGATAAATGGGGAGGGGTGGAGAAAGCAATGGCAAACTACTCCACTATTCTGCCGAAATACTTCATGGATCACATTGATGAAGGACAGAAATGTGTGGAGATCGATGATCCATCAAGTGAACGATAGTCGGCTGTGACTGTACGGGTAATCCTATCCCAGTTTCCTTCAGGTCTAGAAACTACTGATTAAATCATTAATCAACATTTTTTTTTAAGGGAGAAATTCGACTCCACGTTTCTCCGACCATATGCTCTCATTCTGCCATCTTGCGCACCTGGTTGCACTACATTTCCTCCGCTCCCTGATCATGCAGATTGTTTTTCATCCAAAGCATTAAGGGTCTGCCATTAGTCGAGCCGAACTGTGAGCTTTGGCTACAAAATGACCGACCGTCCACACAATTCGGTTATTACCAACCCAGCCACTCGAGCAGGATCACCTCCAGAGATTGAACAGATCTTGAACGTCTCGCCGTCGGGTCGCACTTGTGGGCTGCCCTTGGAGCGCAGCCAAACTCTGCCTCTGATTCTCAAACTTAAAAGGAAAAAAAAAAAAAGTCTCAAAGTCGACCAGATATGTTGCCCAGCTTCCGTGCTTTGTGATCCATAAAAATCCTTCAAGTCAGATAATATCATGGTTGAAAAGAAAAAGATTCGCCTTGCTGCCTCGGTGACAAAAGTCGTCCATGAAGTTACAGATAGGACGTCCTCTTTTTTGGTGTCTCTACATATAGATAAGGTAGATTAATGTTCCTCTGTCTCTCTCTCTCTCTTTCTCTCATACAGGTGGAACGCCAGAAAATTCAAGGCGCGTTGGATGTTCATCAATGTCATCCGGGCGCTGTGTAATTTTTCACCCTGGATTCCGGTCGGTGTTCGTCTTTAGAACGGCCATTCATTTAGCATTCAGACTCCAGCTAAAGGTCTACCGCTGACCTCCGCCAATGCTCATGGGGAACTGCTTGTTTCTTTTTCTCTGGTGCCTCCTGGACAAAAACTTCATTTCTGCCATGTACTCATGTCAGACCAGGCTGGGAAAGGACAGCCACTGGGCCTTAAAGGACCACCGGAGACACGGCATGACAGGGATTCACAGAGTCAAACGAGGCTGGGTCTGGAACCAGTTCTTTGTGCTGGAGGAGTATATGGGCTCCGAACCACAGTATGTTGGGAAGGTAAACCACTTATTTAAGTCACTGTCTCATTTTGGAGTGAAATCAACTCCAAAGCATCCGAGTCAATTCCTCTCGACTTGAATTCTGGAGTTGGAAATGGGACTCTGGAGCTTTGGGGTCGACTCCTAAAATCCAATTTACATTTACGGCATTTAGCAAACGCCCTTATCCAGAGCGACTTGCAATTCAAGCAATTATGGGTTAAGGACCTTGCTTAAGGACCCAACTGTGACAGCTTGGCAGAGGTGGGATTTGAACCCTGGACCATCAGGTCCAGAGTCCAGTACCTTAACTGCTTGGCTACAACAGTCCCAGTTGTGTTCAGGATTAAGTTTTTGATTCCAAAACGAATTACTGGTAGTACTGGTATTGCCTAATACAAAGCTGATTTACTGTAATGTAGTCTATCTTTCCATATGTTGTTCTGGTATGACCGGATCAGACACACACACACATATTTGTATATGTACAGTACTGTGCAAAAGTCTTAGGCCACCCTTAGATTTGTTTTGCTTTATCATAATATAGTGACCATATATAACATTTCTGAGGACTGGATCCAAAAATGTGAAACTTATATTCGTCTCTTTACAATCCTCTATTCAGATGATCTTCTTTCAAATGTTTGTGAGCTTTTGCATATCTTAGGTTTTTTACCCTATTCTACTTCTGAAAAATTGGTTTCTTGGCTGCTCCACTTCCAAAAAGATCACTTGATTAAAGTTCTATGGACTGTAGAAGGGTCAGTTTGGGATCCTGATACTGCCCCCAGAGCTCCCAGCTACTGCTATTGCTCAAGTTTAAAGAGAAAGTCACACTAAATACTTACACTATAACCTATAAAAGCAGTTTTTTTTAATACTGAATATACATTTTCTGTCATTTCTGGTTGTATTTGAACAAAGAGGCAGATAAATAAAGATAAATGGTCACTATATTATTCTTCTAGCAATCCCCTTTCTAATCAAATGGTGGCCTAAGACTTTTGCACAGTACTGTGTATACATATAAAATTCAAGTTTTGTTTTTTGGCCAATTTGGTCCCACTTTAATATTGGTAATGCACAAAAGAGGTCAATGATGAGAGTAAATTCGAGAGTGTAATCACACTGATTGGTGAGCGCTTTGCCTTTTAAAGTCAGTATAAATCACACAAATATGATCCTACACACATTAATATGTGCATTGACCGCAACTGTGATCTTTCTGTTAAGACGCCTAGAGAGAGTTTATTTTACCCAGTTGCACGTTGTAAAATAAGTGAGATCACTTAACGTACAATAACCGTTGTAGAACAGCGATAAAATTATCTTAATGAGGTTGAGAATAAATAATACTGAACATATAATAGCCAGAGTCAGATTTATGGTGTTTTTTACAACGAAGCATTGTCCAAAATGGTCTTTTAATCTCTATATTTATTCAAAACATTCTTCTAATATTATAATCTTATTCATTAGGTAGCTTAGTTCCATTCTGGCATACAACATCAAGGACCAAGGTTTCTTCCTTGCCACTGTTGCCATTGGCTCGCTCAGTTTCGGGCTAGGGGCCTCTGTAAAAAGCCTTGTATAAATACATTAATTGACTTGAAGGAAAAAAGCGTGATATGAAGCAACATTTCCTAGACAAATGAAATGAATGTTAACTAGGTGCAACGAGTAAAAGGATTTGAATAGTCCAAAGAGTCCATAGTCCATTGGCAAGACCAAGTACGGAGAACGTGGGGGAGAGCTCGTTTTTCGGTCAGCAGCAGCAGCAGCATGAACTACTCAGTGTACAAAAGCGTCTTAACTGCCATAAAGAATGCCGTAAAGCTCATGGGACCGAAACGGGAAAATTATGTACCGAAGGCTAAAACTAGAGTTTGTCCGGGATAAAAATCGTCATTTTCTTGTCCGTCCATGCTGATCGTGCATCTCAGTACGTTCAGCACTCCGAATTTAACATATCTGGGAAGCACAGCGAAGATTTTCATTCTGTTCTTATTTACAAACGATCTGATGAGCAAGAGGGTGCCAAAGGTATTACTGGTGTAAACGTTCAAAGTGCAGTGCCTGGAGTTCCACATAAAGAATCACAAGTATTTACAGATGTCAGTTACCCAGTAGTGGCCATTCATGCCAAAGGAGTATGTGATGGACTACACGTGTTCTTATGTCAAGCTTCAAATGGAGATACAGGTATTCCGATTGCTTGGTAGACCTTATATACTATGGGGGTTTATAAAAAAGGAGTCAGGAACGCGTTTCAAAAGGAGCATGTAGAAGTGGGACGGATTGAGGAAATTGCATATTAAGGAGATAGTAGTAGTAGATATTACAAGCAAAGAAGAAAACTGCAGAAGGAAAGGAAGTCATTTGAGAAGAAAAGGGAACAAAGCAACCCAAGAACAATTTCTATAGAGACTGGAAAGACGGCACAAGGCAGCACGGAGGTTTGTAATTACTACATTTTTGCCTTGCGCATTTTCAGAAAGCCACCGTAACCTTTCAGGCTCCGTGCATGTATTTTCAGCCGCTCCATCTCTACTGCTTTATGTAGGAAGACATGACCTCTACGCTCCCCGTGGCCGTACGACCTCCTACAGGTACAACAGGGGAATGGGAACGGTGGAGTGCAGTTCCATTTAAGGCCATGCACATCACGCTGTGCCCGAGATTGTTTAGAGGAGAGTCGATGGAAAGTTGCAGAATTTTTAAAATAATTGCTGGAGTAAACAACAGATTGTGCTGCCCGGGGTGTGTGGATAAAACTCATGACCTGGGAATTGTGTTTGTTTTTCTGTTGTTATTGTGAGAAACTAGAAAAACTGGTCAAAGATATCCAACTCGTGATGCTTTTCCAAAAATGCAACATTTGTTTGTTTGTTTGTGTGGTTTTTTAACGCCGTCTATCAACATGGGGATGTTATTTTGACGGCAGGAAACGTTT
>JAUZSU010146632.1:0-14979 GCA_034780255.1 Parotocinclus maculicauda | reverse complement strand
ATTTTAAGTAACAGTAATGATAATAACAGTAATTTAATAACAGTAATGATTAAAATTAGTAGCAGTATCTACCTACAAATAGTATATTTTTACATAGTATACTGTATATTTACAAATATGTAAATGGGTTTTAACCTTAATCTTGTGTAGTGTAAGGTCTGCCAGTCTGCAGTAAACTTTAACATAATACTGAGCCTCTGATGAATGTTCCAACACAGTGGGAGCAAGAGAGATTGCCTTCAAGTAGTAGTTCTCAGCCATCTCATACTGCTCCAGAGTGAAGTAGATTGAAGCAAGACGATTGTAAGCTGCCCTTTCATTAAGTCGTACACCTAAAGGATAGCACAGTATAGCTGTGAGTTAAACATTTTGAACTCTTATCTGTGGTAGCAAAGTAAATCTTAAAAGAGTGTTAATCTGTCATTTTAATGTAGTAGTATTAGCTATTAGTATAAGTCATGTTTTAAAAATAGATCCTGTTATAATGTTTCTCTGTCAACCATGTCATAAATTTTATGAATGTAGTGGTTAAACCTTTTATAATAGAAATTACACAGCATTGTACAGTGCTGCCTGAACGTTTGTAAACATTTAGACTTCTATATTTCTTCTTACCAAATTTCACACAACTCCTAAAAGTAGATAAAGTAAATTAGACAAAAATATTATACTTCATTATTAATTTATTGAGGAAAATTATCCAACATTGCTTATCCATGACGAAAGTATGTGAACCTCTAGGATTAGCAATTAATTTGATATTAGTTCAGGTGTTTTCAATCAGTGGGATGGCAATCCAGTTTTACTACGCATTTATATTTAAAGAACAGGGCTCTATCAACATCTGCTCTTCACAGCATAGTTGCGAAAGCGTATCATGGCATGAACAAAGTGAGTTCTGAGTACCACAGAAAAAAAGAGTTATTGATTCTTATCTGTCTGGAAAAGGTTGAAAAATCATTTCTAAAGATTGTGGACTCCACCAATCCACCGTCAGTCACAATGACTCCAAATGCAATGTGTGTAATAGTATGAGAGGTCACAAAGGATCCCAGGCTAACTTCTAGGTAGATAAAACGCTCTCTGACATTGGCTAATGTCCATAAGGAGAACACTGAACAACAATATTGCAGGGTTACAAGAAAGTCACTGCTGTCCATGAAAAACATTGCTACCCATCGCATCACACAAATGTGTGTTTGTATTTTATGTTAAGTAGAAGAATTATCTCTAAAGAAAGAACACTACATTTCAGCAAAAAAAACCTTATTCCAGCTGCGAAACATGGTGGTGGTAGTATCATGGATTGGGCTTGTTTTGCTGCATTTGTTCCAAGGCGACCTGTCATCATTAATAGAAAAATTATGAATCATACCACCACATTCTAAAGGAAAATGTCAGGACTTCTGCCCATAAACAGAATCTCAAGAGGATGTAGGTCATACAGCAACCATAACCACAGTCTTTCTATCAAACTAAACATGTTTTGGAATGACCAAGTAAAAGAGCTGACCTTATATCAATAGATATAAGTTGCAGGACTGATCACCAGTTACCAGAAATGTTAAGACATAGCTATTGCTTCAAAAGAAGGTCACATGATATACTAAGTGCAATTTCCACACACTTTTGTCACTCATAGATATGTGATGTTGTGACATTTAAAACTGTGAAAATCTGGTGTTGTATTTAGTATGGGGCACTGTTTGTAAAGTGGTATACTCAATTATCATCCTATATAAAAGCTCTGTATTCTTGTTATGATTTTAGAGTTGCAAGTAAATTTTCAACTTAAAATATGTGATAGATAAAACATTTTAAGTGAAATTTAATCTGGCTTTAGAGCAGGTCATCATACCATAACAGCAGCTATGTTGGCAACAAATGGTTTTGTTAGTACGTTGAATAAAAAGCAGCATTGTGCTGCTCTATTTGTTATATAGTTATACAAAGCATGATTTGTTAGACCATGAGCTGCTGTTAGACCAGCTAGGTGATATTGGTATAAGTGATAAACCTTCAAAGAATTCACTGTGTATTTGCAGATGGTCACACCTAAATTTTCAATCAATTATTAGTTATCAATTTTAGCCCCTTATTATTTTTTATAAATGATACTGAAGAGAACATTCTCTGGTCTACTCAGTTGCCTCTTCTTTGAATCAGGATATTGCTGTACTGCAAACAGCATTTTAACAATTACAAGCTTTATTGTGTGGATTAAAGCTGGTTTTCAATGATAAGAACACCAAAGTCATTATCATTTCTAGATCTCGTTCTTTGATTTCCCAGTCTAAAGGTATTCGTTTTCTAGAAGTAATGGAAATAAAAAGAGTGCAATCCTAAAAGTAATGGGTATTGGAATGGATGAAAAGCTCTCTTTTAGAGTTCATAATGAAAACCTAGGGTCAGACTGGGTTTGTATTATCATAACAAGAACTCTCTGAAGGCCAGGTTAATCTGCAATCAAGATTTTATGGGACCAGCTGGGACGCCAGCTTCGACAAACTATGAGTGTTCAGGATCTACAGGCCCAGATGTGGAAAAATGTGTTAAAGAGGCATGTCTAGCAGTCAACAATCTCACACCAGAAGGTTCACTACCCAAAAGTAACCTCTGCAAAATGTTTTATAGGGAAGCAGATCAAGCACTTTTATGTCTTCTTGTAGCAAGAGCCAGTGTCTTATGAGACCACACCTGTAATCATTTACATGTCTGACATTTCTGTTTAGGTGCATTATTGTTTTGTCAATGATTATATTTGAAGATGTGCTGTTTGTTGCTTTACCTGTAGAGGTGCTGACCTGCACAGCAAGTGTAGCATACTGCAGGGCCTCCTTGTGCTTGCCTTCTGTCATCAGTAATTCAGAGATCTTGTTTAACAGCCTGAACTCTGAATGAACATCTTTAATGCACCTTGCAAATGGCAGGCTCCCATCCTGTATGTACAGGGTATTTGCATATTGTCACTAATCACTAGTACCAGTTCTCAAATCAAAGTACTTCCAAAGTATATTAAAATTAAATATGCCATCTTGAAGACCAGTGTTAAGATTTGAGGTTGTAGTAGTACATACTGTAAAAAACTGCATGGCAGCTAGTCGGTTTCTTTGTCCTTTAAAGAAGACATCACCAGCCTCCTCATAAATGCTCATGGCAAAACAAGGATCATTTATCTTCAAGGCTGTCTTTACAGCTGCCTGCAGCAGATTGTTTAGATATACAAAATAATTATGCAGTGGCTTTATTAAATGCTATTATACCACTAGTTACAGACACATTTACTTTTTGTATTTCCCTTACCTGGAGATACATGTCAGCCAATTCATCTTCTTGGATTAGGTAATAAATGCGTCCCACCTGTAGCCAGGTCTCTGACTCCTCCTGTCTCTTTCCCAAGTCTATGGAAATCCTCAGGCTTTGCTTGGTGTAGTCTAGAGACCTCAGTGAAGACCTTAAATCATTTGAAAAAGATTGAACCGCACCACCCAAATGACGAAGTTTAATATAAATATAGTGTAGAACATATCATAATATAAAAATAACCCAGCAAATTAAAATGATTTAAAATTGATTTTTATTGTACTTAAAGTGTATGGGCGGCACGGTGGCTTGGTGGGTAGCACCACTGCCTCACAGCAAGAAAGTCCTGGGATTTATCCCAGGGTGGAGCAACCTGGATCCTTTCTGTGTGGAGTCTGCATGTCCTCCCCGTGCCTGCATGGGTTAACTCCGGGTACTCCGGTTTCCTCCCACAGTCCAAATACATGCGTGTTAGGTTAATTGATAACTTTAAATTGACATTGACTTGAATGTATGCATGACTAGTCTGCATAACTATATAATGTATGCATAACTTGTGTGTGTGCGCCGCTGAAATAGCCACTGATTCTGATAGTGACGTTAAACAAACCAAACAGGACAGCATCAATATTATTTTTTTTTAATGCTTACTTTTCAGTATTGAGAGAAAGATAGAGATTGCTGAGAATCTCCAGGTACTCTCCCTCTAGATGTTTGTCCTTCAGCTCTCTGGAGAGTGTCACACAATGTTCATAGTATATGATGCATTGCCCATATAGCATCAAATCAGAATAAAGATGACTAAGAACCTTTGCCACAACCATCTGACCTGTAATAAATAAACATCTCATGTAATGAAATGTATATTTTGCAGAGAAATATAAACTATACAAAATATAAAACTCCTGCTTTCACTCACTGCGAAGGTTCTTGGCATTGATGGCAATGAGAAGAGCAAGCTCATAACACAATCTAACCTCTTTACTTCCTCCCCTATCTCTGTAGCTTCTACCCAGCCACAGAAGTGTCTGAACATGCTCTTCATCTGAAGGGCTCTCAAAAAGAAACTGAAAAAGGTGTAGAGATCTGATTAAGAAATGCTCTGCCAGGTTTGGAGCCCCTACTGATAAAGCAAGGCAGCCTAGATTAGCCAGAGCCAAAGCCTCATTATGCTTGTTCCCATGTTCTTGTGAAATCTTAAGAGCATAGTAAAAGTTCCTTGCTGCTTCTGTAATTTTTCCTTGTTTGTGGAGGCATAAAGCAATTAGGTTTCGGACCACACCACGTTGTGCTGGACTGTCTGTTTCATTCAAAGATTTAAGGAGCGGTTGAAGAATGGACTGGGCTCTCTCTGGTTTCTCTGTGAGCACTAGGAGCCAGGCCAGAAGGATTGATGCCTCAAACCCCTCTTCTTCATTAATACGATACCCTGACTGCACAGCCTTTTGGGCAAAGATCACTGCTCTATCCAGTGCACCATACTGCTGGAAAACACTTGCCAGGCACAGACACAGGTCTCTCTGGGTCTTCAATTTGTCACTACAGTTGGCAATGGACAAAGCCTGCTGAAAGTAAACCACCACCTGAACTGGGAGCAGAGTGGTGGTATTTCTGCACTGAGGATTCAGCCTGATGGAGTTCTTCCAAAAAAGTTCAATCTTTTGTAAAGCGTCTTCCAAAGAATGGTCTTGACTTGAATCAAGACTGAGAGAGGCTAACACAAGATAAGGCAGATATTTCTTGTGGTAGAGTCTGCATAATATCCAGTTAAGGTCAACTGGACATATAGGCCACCCTTCCTCTGCTGAGATAGTGAGAGTGAGAAACTGAAGCCTTTCCACAAAAGGCAAGGCCTCCTCTATCTTTCTGTGCTGCAAGAACAGATACATGATTAAATAGCAAGTCCGTGCCTCAAGGTGCTTGTCATTGTCAACCACAGCTTTACACAAAATGGGTTTCAACAATTCAAATTCTTCCAGAGAACAGAATTTGTGGAATGACAGGCACAACATAAGAGCACTTGCTTTCTCTAATATATAAGGTATCTTGTCTGTCATCCTCTGCTTCAGGTACATGGCTGTCAAGTTAGTGTACAAGGCAATCAGCAGTGGTTTATCATTAAAGCCATCCACACAGATAGTCAACGCCTCTTCAAAGTAAACTCGAGCCTGCGAGTACTTGAGCTTTTTGACACTTAACCTAGCCAGAAGGAAGCAGATTCTCCTGTGGGCCCATAGCATCCTGCTTTTCTTTGCCCCCTCCCGCAAGTTCTCCAGACGCAGGAGCACATCACCCTCTGAAAGGCCACCAAAGACCGTGTCCAGGAATGAGTAGGAAAGGTCATACAGTGGTTGGAAAGAGTCTTGGAAGTGGTCTACATTGAGGAGGGTTAGTGTGGGGTCAACAAATTCAGCCTCTTCGTTTTCCCAGATGCCTTCATCCACGTAGGGTGGATCTTCCTCATACTCGTCCATTTCTCGGAAAGTGTCATCCAGGCTGAAGGAAAGGCCTTCATAGTTCCTGTCAAGGTTATTCTGGGAAGCACAGAAGGAAGGTTGTGGGGAGGAGTGATGTGGTGGAGTATCACTCTTTTCTAATATAGTACTCTTCCTGGAATCATCTGGTTTTTGCTGTTCTGAGAAATTATTAAATATATTTACAGTGCAGTTTATAGTGAAATATTACACAGCAAGATAGTTAATAAGGCACTGCACATAACCTGTACCTTGTTTTTGTTGGTTTGTGATGTAGGTGAAATCTGAGGAATCCAGTCTGTCTGTAAGTAAATCAGTTAATAAAAAACTGCACAAAAATGAATGGAGCTTCTACTTATACAATGATGAGGCTTGTCCAGACAGATACTGTCAGTGTGTCTTACCTAATGTGTACATGGTGCTGATGTCAGTGGAGAAGAGTTTTTCTAATAGACCAGTGTGGCACTTTTCATGGCAGGGGTTAAACTGTGAAAGAGCCACTTTCTCCTCCTCACTCAAAAATACCAATTGTCCACTGCAGCGAGGGACAAACAAAAGCAGCATTATAAAACACATGACTCTCATGCTGACTGCTACAACACATCACCACGTAACTGCATCTACCCCCATCAATGGCCAACAATATAAAAACAGCTTAAATTAAACTGAAAACATCGTCAACACTATATATTTTGGTGTCTTGAAGGTAAATGTTTTAAATTTGTGAAGAGAAACTATTGTCAAAACCAACATGACAACACAAAATGTACAATTGATTATCTGTTTTCTTACAGTGGCTTGACATCCTGATGTTTTACATGGGCTGTGTGGACAAATCCTATGTGCCCACTTGAGAGATGTCTTCCAATAAACATGTTCAGGGATCTGACGAGCATGCCTTCCACTTCTATCAAATCTCCCTGATTGAAATGCAATTCATCTTGACTTTTAGGGTAATGGTCCACCACTGCTACACATATACCTGTTACTAGGGAGAGAAAGTTTTAAAAATAATGAATTATAGGAGTCTATTCCAACTTAACAAACATGTGGATATAATTAATTTAGAAAAAATCTTACCTATAGAGTGGCAGATTTGTCCTTTAGTGGGTGAAAAACCCCCTGCATTACCAGGGTACTTTCTAAGAAACCACCTTTTAAGCACAATAAACATATTATTATTATTATTTTATTATATACTGAGCTGAAAACAAATCAGTATCTTTTGGGGTTAGAGAATAGCTCTACATTGCTTTAATGGTATTCCATCATAGGGTCAAATGGGGAGAGTCAATGTTACTCACTGGTAGAAAGGGTAGGGTAGAGGCTGCATGACATGATCAGACACCAGGCCATGTTGACCAGTGGACAGAAGGGTTCCCTCCCACATGGTCTCCTGTCCAATATCCTTCACCAAAACAAGGTCATTTGTCCTGTGAGCCAAGTGCCCTTCCTCGTCTGTATATGCTTCACTGTTACACAGAGCTTTGGCAAAGAATGTACCTACAAGCAATTGCACATCAACATGGTTTAATCTCCATATTCTTGCATTCTGCCTGTCTCCTTTGGAATTTGTTTTTTTCCTGTTATTTTTCTGTTAAACAAGAATGAAACTAACAGGATAAAGAAACAGGATATCCGAATATCTATTTAAATAGTTTCAAATATACTCAGAATTACAGTCCTCTTAAGAGACAATGATAAAGTATGTTTACCACTAAATCTAGGCTAATGCTCAGTGTTTGCCTAAAACAAATTTAAACATGCTTTCTGAAAAACTTAATGTGAAACAACTGTACCAGTATACAGAGTGAGTCAAAAGTCATGGACATGCCACATGCTGCATCGTGACATCAGAATCGTCAATTCCATCTTCAGTTATCTGTGACAAACAACAAAAGTTTTAAACTTTCTGTGTTGATAAGTTTTGAACCACAAAACCACAAATTTGCAAGACCAATTTTGCAAATCTGATTTTGGCAATCTGATTGCAATGTTCATAGCCTATAAGATAGGGCCCTTTACCCTTTCCCTTCTGTTTCTGAATAAAAGGTTGTCCTGTGTCTTTTGACTCACCATGTACATACTGTTGCAGTGTTGCCAGAAATAATCTCAGGAGACAAGACAGTATTGTTTGTTCACAATCACACACAGCATAGTGACTTGTTATGTCTACCAACAACATAAAAAGATAACCCTTACTTCACTGAGACCAAGAGACATTAAAATGTCTTAACCTTACTCTGTTTTAATAATGCATAAATAAACAAATGAAAATTATACCTTACATTATATTTAAGTTAAAAAAAGTTGTGTTTTGCTGTAACAGTACAAATAGAAATCATAAGAAGCTTCTAAAAATAATCCAGCTCTTTGTGTAGTATGGATTAACCCAGCTAGCGTTGGCTAGCCCTAGTAAACCAGATTTATCTGGTGAGTATAAAATAGTACATTTGTGGGTTAATCACATATAAGCCAAGTTAATAATTAACATAAAAAATATACATATAGTACCTATGGAAAACCACCATATCCCTTTTTGCATCTTACAGCCTGAAGAACCCCATCAAAATATATTTTCCCATATTTATTCACAAACTTTGTCTTACAACATTCAGGTAATGAAAAACAGCAGTAGTTCTAAAAATTTATAAAAATTTAAAACTATTATAGTTTGAGAAGTGATCAGGACCCTGTATTGATACATTATAGAGTCAACTTTAATGACATCAATCAGACTGTTTGGACTGCTTGCAGAATTGTTACATTTCAGTAAAATTTCATGGTGAGTGGGATTGGACCTCTGTCCTTAACGCTATCCATAGATCATATCATATTTAGCTCATAGTCTTACTTGGTCACTCAAAGCGTTGTTCTGTTGGAAGTGTATTCAAGCTTGCTTGTATAACAGAGGGCATCAGTGTTTTCCAGAGAATTTGGAAGTTCTTGTCAGCATTAACTTGTCAATGCTGTGAGCATGTCGTCAAATGTACAGTACAGCAAAAAAAGATTTGTAAGTCCTTCAAAGATTTTGCTAGCTCCTTGTCGACTTGTTGCACCTGGATCTGTTATATAGTTTGTAGGTTTACTTTCAACTTCTTACTAATCCTGTTCGGTCTTTGGTTTGGAGCACACAGCCCTCAAAAAAACTTTTTTTTCCAATATTGACCTGAAATACTGATTCTTCTGACTATAATACACATTTCCATTACGTGGTGGTCAGTCCTAGATGCCTCTGAGCCCAGAGAGGTCAGACAATGGATGTTTTCGAAACCAGAGACAAAAAGACCATCCAGACTATTATCAGTTAAAAGTCCAAAAGCCAGGGCCTGTCATTGTATGGGACTGTGTCAGAACCCTTGGCACAGGCCATTTTCTGTTTTATGATGAACACAGAAACCTATATTGAGATTTTAGAACAACATTAATTCCTTTAAGATGACTTTTCCAGGGACGTCCATGAATTTATCAATGAGACAATTTAAAACAAGTAAAATCATAAAACATTAGGACTGAAATATGGGAATCTAATAATCTTTTTTTAAGGGACATTGTTTTTAAAAATTTCAATAATTTTCTCACACATGTAGATCATCTGGCCACTTTTGCTCATTAAATTTTCAGCCTTTACTGGGTTCTGCTTTTGTACCAAATCATTATTATAACATTTAAAATCAATAATTATTTAGTTGTTTTTTAAATTCATTATTAACACTTAATTGACTATGTGCTGCAGGTCGGAAATACAGGACTATTAATGTTTATTCACTACTAAAATTATGTTGACAAGGCAAAACTTCATATATCTCATGTTCTCATGTTTCATATGTTCTGATTGTTTGCACAAAAAAGTCAAAAAAAGGTTTTTATATTTATATTTTCAATACTGTCCCAACTGTTGCTTATCTAGGGTTGTAGGTTGTAGTTTTGTTTTTTTTCTTCTGAATGCTTATCTCTGTTTCCAGAGGCACGGTGGAACATTTCAGAAAATAAAACCATGTTTCATTTTCAGGTGATCATCTCAAATCCACTGTGCCAGGTTACCAGTTCACACTTACCTTCTTGAAGTAGAAGACCTAAATAGAGTGTGGCTAAATGTTCCTCATTCACTGTCACACAGATTTCCACATCCTTGAGCTTTACAGGATCCAACCAGAAAGACTGGTCACACAGGAAGTTTTCCAAGCATCTTGCCACGTATCCTGAGACATAATATATTATGTCTGATAAACATCTCAATATTAGCATACCGCTGTAGCTACAACATGCCTGTGTTGGCCTACCTAGAGCCAGATATGTGGAGAATTTCCAGATTTCCTCCACAGTCTTAAAGGTTATAACAAAGCTGTCTTTTTCAGCATGCACTGAAACCAAGCGTGCAGACAGATCCTGGAAATAGAAAACAAAATGTCACTGCAAACACTTGACATGAGCAACTGAGCAACACAAGCAGTCTTTTTACAGTTTACAGTTGATTCTCAGACACTTAAACCTACCTTAAAAAGTTGAATAACATCTTGGCTGTTGCTCTCCACAACTCTAAGTCTGGTGCGCAGTGCTTCCTGCAGAACAGTGTCTGGCTCCAAACCAGACCGCCTTCTCCCACTAAACAGCAGTATCACATCTAGACCAAACCAAAGTAAAAGAAGTTTATTTTTAGAAGTCATGGAAAGCTAAATCCCTTCTGTTTATTGTCATAAATGCAGGTAGAGCAAAACACAGAACCCATACATGGACATTCTCTCATTCATATCTATCATTTTGGTACAGTACATGGCATTGAACCTAGCAACAATGTTAAATCTTGCACAGATAAGCAACATTTGTAAGCACAAAATCTAAAAGGATTAAACTTGGGTTTTACATTAGGGTTTCTGAAAGGCATTATCCTGAACATTTTGCTGAATCAGACTTGCCATTACACTCCATTAGAAGTGCAGTATTTTAGACACTTATGTGCATATGGCAGTTAAAGTCTTGATGTGAATACCTGAGGTGAAGTGATCTCCTACTGCTAAAGAAATAGTGCTGCTTGTGCTGATGACTTTCTTCCTTTTCCAGTAACTCTCACCAGAGATTCCATTACCCTCCACCTCAGCCTCTGTCTCCACGTCCTCCTCTCCTAAACCAGACAGTAAAAACAAATCTTAGAACAACATATTATAATTTATGTGTAATATATAATTCATAACTTCTCCTATCATACCTAACAATTATTAAACTATAGTCTTAATCAAACTAAAGCAATTTAACTTCTAGAAGTTAATTATCGTAAGGATTGGCTTTCCCTTCTTCTGTCAAACATAATCAGAAGTCACCACATACGGTGAACATCAATTCATTAAATTTGTCTTATTAAATGTTAAAACATAATAATAATGATAATAATAATCATTCCAGATTAACAGACATGGTGTACAAATACAGACTGTCAGTCTGAATGACAGACTATACAGCATAAAACATGTTCATTGACTGGATACTGAATGAGAAGATACAAGCATGTAGAAAAATGACTGGTTTATTCTGTTTGAATGGATTGTTGATATTTAATAATAGAAAAAAAACGTTACCTCAGAGAGACACAATGGACTAGGTGGGTATTGGCAACAAATATCTGAGTATATTTTACCCCAAGCCCAAATCATGACTGAGTTTAAGTTGAGTTAATACCATGAGTTAAATCAGTGAGACCTCTTGTTTATAGTCTCGAAACTGAGACCTGACTTGTACTACAACACTGCTAATAGGTAATTGTTCACTTGAAAAAATCATTAGATTGAACTATCTGCACAATTTAAGGTGATTCTAACGTTACAATGCCTTACAGAAACTGGTTCAACAGCAGCAGTACATACTGTCTACAAATAAACTCGACAGGTTGCCTAAATAACATTTACGGTTTGTATTTGACTATACTACTTTTGTATCTTCTAAAATTGTTGAAATTGTTTTACAGGCTCAGATCATGCTGTTGCGTGGTTGTTAGTTAATACATTAGTTAAAAAAAAACCGACATTATAAAAATTTGATATGTTTCAGGCTTAGTTCAAACCTGTTAATTTTCTGTAAACATTTCAGATTTGTTCAAGGCACATAGTCAAGGGAAATTAGTCTTACCAGTGGCCATTATATCACTTCCTGGAAAGTGTTCATTGGCTTCTGTTAATGTAAATGGAGGTACGTCCCAAAAGGCACTGAGCTCAGCAGATATATCTATGGAAAGGGGAGGGGTCCATTAGTCAGGACTTAAAGCAAGTTAGTTGTGTGAAATCTAAAGAAGCTATGAGTGGCAGACAGGAGCAACAAAACACAGAGGGTGATTTTACATAGTTGTATAGACATTGAGATAGTGTCAAACTATTTAATAGGGTGGATGCACACATTAGACAATCACTTAAACAGTAAGGTTGGAAGCATTCCATGCTAAACCACTTTAGGACCCATTAGCTTGCATTATATCCTTGCAATCTGAAGCAGTACTGCACATGTCTGGCATTTTACTCATTTATGTTCAATAGGCTATCATAATTTTTGATATGATCTCTGCAGGTAGAACGACATCAGTTATAATGAAAACTGAGTGTAAATAATGCAAGAGGTATAGGCACTACAAAACAGCTTAAGGTTCAATTAATCGTGTGCACAATAACAATCCATTATGCCAGCACCTTCACAAAATAATGTTAGTCCCAGTTATGGGTAAAAGGAATGTTAGAAATGATTAAACAGAACACATACAAAGTAGCCATAGCAAAAGTCACACTGAAATGTTTGTTACCTTCATAGCTAGGTCTATTACCCATGTTTCACAGAATTACACTGATGTCTGTATGTGTAATTTCCATTTCATTGCAAGAAAATTTTGTGAACCAGCACCAACCTGAAAATAAGAAGCAGTCTCTCAGACAGGGAACTGGACAGCAGCAGCATCATGCCATGTTGTGAACAACAAACTCGCTTACTCCGCTGAATCAATAGCTCAGTTCAAGGGGAGACATCCTCTTAAATGGTGCTGGATATTTGCTAATGGAATAACTAATCAGGAGGAGGATTCCTGTTTCTCTATTTCCTTTGAGGCCATCCTTATTCTCAATGCCTCTACATATGCACCATATTCTCTACACTTGTTATCTACATCCTTCTGTCTCCTTGACTGTACTGAAAATGTAATGTACAAAGAGAATGTAGCTGCTGGCATGCTGGCGTGGGTTGATCAGTGGCTTTGTATGCCAGGGAGGGTGGGGAGCACCTCTGAACTACGTATTCTGACCAGTGATTTC
Organism: Parotocinclus maculicauda; assembly: GCA_034780255.1. NCBI lineage: Eukaryota > Metazoa > Chordata > Actinopteri > Siluriformes > Loricariidae > Parotocinclus > Parotocinclus maculicauda. The sequence goes on along the minus strand of JAUZSU010146632.1, from coordinate 1,919 downwards.
ATTCAATCACAATAAAATAACCTCATGGATTATGGCATTGAAATATAGGTCAATATGTTTAAAAATAGCATTTATCTATATCTTAATTCAAGCCAACTGAGCAGCAAGATAACAGCTACACATGTTCACAGTGCAAACATTTCTGATTGTGTAAAGGGGTGCAAAACGTATTTTAACAAGATTACATTATATTCCCACAATGTCCTGTGCAGACATGCAGCTGGAGGGTAAGAGAAGAATAACCCAGCTCTTCAGCAACACGCAGTGATAAAATCTAGAACAAGATCTTATTGTTTATTTATTTGTGTGAGTAGGAGTATTCTAACAATACTGTTTTGTAAATGTAGTCCTGCAGAACTTCGAGCCCTATTGCAAATAACATACTACATCCATGTTAACATATTTACACATACCACATCTCATACCAAAATTCCTGTCATTTTTTTGTTTTAATGTATAATTTTTGCCAAATTTACACTGAAATACCCCTGTTTTCTTAACAAGTTAAGCAAGTTAGTTAAGCAAGCTGACAAGTTATTTTTAGAGAACAACATTCTTATACAGTGTGTGTAAGACATAAAATTTGTTTATTTTTAGTATTTAAGAAGTAGAATTAAGTAGGTATTTGAGTCCTATTAGATAGGTCCTCATGTCAATTTCATCATTTCACAAACTGACCTTTTAATTCACTTGGTCCTGGTGCCTAAACAGCCTCATAGGGCACAAGGGAGGAACAACCCGAGACAAGGTGCCAATCCATTGTAGGGCACACGCAAACACACACACACACACACACACACACACACACACACACACACACACTGAACTTTAGAGACACCAATTAACCTAACACACATGTCTTTGGACAGTGGGAGTAGCCAGACTAAACCCATACGGACAAGGAGAAAACATGCAGATTCCACACAGAGAAAGGCTCCCACTCCACCCAGGGATTAAACCCAGCATTTTCTCACAGTAAGGTGACAGTGCAACCCACTGGGCAACCATGCCACCAACAACATTTCAGTTAATTGATATTTTGACCATCATCATAAAATTATATTTCAATAAAATGTATTATCTCAATAAAACAAAATTTGCATACAAAAATACCCAACAACAGTGCCATCCTGTTTGAAATCAATCAGTAGGTTTTACACTTGAACTAATCTAACATAAAACATTTTTGAATAGATTGAGGTTTGTGCATTTGAACACATCTAACCAGTAGAAATGATAGAATTTAGATAGCGTTATATAGAAATAAGTGATAAGTAAGATATCAGAGAGTGACAAAAAGGTGGTATATATATCAAAAAAGCCACTTTGACACTTTGACTGCCCAGTAAAGTTGACGGTCTGGAATTACATCAAATAATTGTGTGATTGTATGGAAGTGCTGGGAACACACCAAAACAGACACCCACAAAGAGCTAACATTAGAATTAACTTCTGCATGTGTGTTTATGAAGGTGAGTGACTATGACGAATTGGTGCCCTCTCTAGATTTGTTCCTGCCTTGCACCCTGTGCCGCTGGCTAGGCATCTGCTTTCCGGTAACCCTGATCATGATTAAGCAGATAATGATGATTGGTAAATGTAAATATCTATTTAAGCATAATAGAAAAATAATATAAGTAGCATTATTATGTCATGAAAGGTCTCTTCAAAGCCTTTATTGACAAAACCTGTGTTACTGTTCAAGATGGAGAAATGAAGCTGGTATAAATATATATATATATATATGGCTGTATGTTTTGGGTCATTGTCATCCTGGGAGATCCAGCCTCTTCAGTGACCCATCTTCAGTGCTCTTACTGAGGGAAGAAGGTTGTTGCCCAAAATCTCGCAATACATGACCCCATCCATTCTCACTTTAATATGGTGCAGTTGTCCTGTGCATTTTGCAGAAAAGCATC
>JAUZSU010146621.1:0-14982 GCA_034780255.1 Parotocinclus maculicauda | reverse complement strand
TCCAATCAGTTCAATTAAACACAGCTGGACTCCAATGAAGGAGTAGAACCATCTCAAGAAGGATAAGAAGAAATGGATTTGTGAGTTAAATATAAGTGTCACAGCAAAGGGTCTGAATATTTATGACCATGTGATATTTCAGTTTTTTCTTTTTAATACATTTACAAAAAAATCTAACTTTGACATTCTATTGTATAATTTAGTCATCTAAGTTTTTTCATCAAATTACATTTGCTCTTCCCTTAATAATCTTCAGGTCAAGTTGTGGCAATGTTGCCTACAAAAATAATTCTCCATCTGTTGGGATGAGGTTTTGACGAGCATTAGCAATGGCTAGCAGCTCTGGTGGCTCAGTGGTACAAGCCAGTTGTTTGAAATGGCATTGCTGAAGGCCTGAGTTCAAATGCAAGGTGTAGACTAACTCTCTCTCCAGGGAGCGTCTTTGTATGTACCCAGTGAATTCCGGATCAGGATCCAGACCTTTCCCTGCAACCCTGACTACAGTAGAACAGTATGCTTTGCTATATGCAATGCTTTTTTTTGCTTTAATAATCATAGCATTGAGCATTTCTAAATAATTTGTAATATATATATTTTCAAACTTGGAGTATATAGATTTTTGAGTGCTTTTCTTTGTGGTGGGAAACATTTTTGGGCAGCATTTAAGTTATAGAATATATAAGTGTTAACTGTTACGTTTATTTTTATCATCTTTAAAACTACACATATGTTTTTGATGTGATCTTTGCACTATACCTTTTGGAAGTGTCTTAGCATAATGGTTCCCATACTTGTTCCACCATGTTATGGGGATGATAAATGTATTTATCAAAGGGAAAGCTATAGCTGTTTAGGTGTTATTAATATTAGTGGTAAGGTATTATTTATTTGTGGGTAGAACCGCTTGCCTGACAACAGGAAGGTCCCGGGTTCAATCCCAGGGTGGAGAGGTTTGGGTCCTTTCTGTGTGGAGTCTGCATGTCCTCCCTGTGTCTGTGTGGGTTTACTCCGGGTACTTTGGTTTTCTCCCAAAATCCAAAGACATGCGTGTTAGGTTAATTGGCATCTGTAAATTGTCATTGACTTGACACCCCACCCGTGTAACTGGGATGAGCTGCATGCCGGTCCCAAGCCTGGATAAATGGGGAGGGGTAAAGAAAGCAATGGCAAAATACTTCATGGATCACATCGATGAAGGACAGAAATGTGTGAAGAATAATGATCCATCAAGTGACCGAGAGTCGGCTGCGACTGTACTGTTAATCCCATCCCCATTCCATTATTTATTTATTTATTTAGGTATAATTAGGTGTTATTTATACTAGTGTTTAGTCTAGAAGACCAAATTTTGAATAATAAAAAAGATGTCTATTTGACTTTTTGAGGTTAGATGATATTAGCCTGATACAGAGGAACCTCTGTTAACCACAATCTGTTCCAAAAAGTTGGTCGCTATTCGGAATGTTCGCTATTCGAAACAATTTTCCCCATAAGAAATAGGAAATAGAAATAATTGGTTCCCAGCCTCTGTTGACTTGCTAATATATGAAAGTTACAGGTTATATAGGTATGCTTTCTTTTAGTTAGAACAGTTATGATACAGTACAAATTGAGTTAAATAAACATAAAAACATTAAAGAAAGCATTTAAACATAAGAAAATATTTAGTGAACATAAGAAAACTTACCGTTTTGATTGCGATGTGATGGCGTGAGTGTATGGAGGTGTGGGGTGGAATTACTGCTTGGAAGGGGAATGATTGAGGACTATATTATTAAAATAAAGCACAAAAATCACTAAATAAGAAGGATGTGTAAAGATAAAGATAACAAACAACCAATCGTAACTGTGTCTCGAGCACGATTGATGCTTGGTCTGAGATGCTGGTCACGTGTATGTGACGTAGCTGTTTGCTATCCGAAATTTTGTTTTGCTATCCGGGGCAAATCTATAGTGAAATTTTTGGTTGTAATCCGAATTGTTCGCTATCGAAGGCATTTGCTAGCCAAGGTTCCACTGTAGTACTGCATCCAGTAATACCATGCGAAAATGCACACAACTCTGCCTTATGAGGGACTTGTTGTTTTGTATGTGTGCATTTAGTTTAGTTTTTGTCTCTCTGTGGGTTTGCATTGTAAAGTGATTCTGGTTTTAAGGCAGCCATTACATAAATGTACAACTCTACATTGAGATATTCTATTCTATAAGTGTAACAGCAGCATATTGATGTTAAGTGTCACTGCATTGAGATAAAAGAAACTATTGAGATCATAGATTTAGAAAGGTGATATATGGGGAGGTTTCCCCAAATGATGTCTGTTTGCTGGGGTGATTAACTGTGTATTGTTGTAGATAATTAATCTACAAACCACAACCCAAGGTGAAAGGCAAATAATTTAGTACTTGTGCTGAAAGTTGAATGAGGACTTCTTGCTCCTGCAGTGCATTTGCTTTGACCCGTATACCATTTGTTAACCTCTGCCTAACTAACCCTGAAGCATTACTGATGGTGTAAACAATGTCCTCAATCAAATGGAATCAGGAGGGGAAATTAAGGTTTTGAGAGTATAAAACAGACTGAGTCATACTCTTTGATCTGGCAGTCTGTCTGCAGTTCTGTGTGTGTACTCAGGTTTCAAAGACATGCACACAAACATGAAGCTGCAAACAGTCTTGTATCTGGGATACAAATTATGCAGGAAGTACTAATAATGGGTGATGGTGGAAAGCAGGGATATATTTTGACCTATGTCAGAATGAAACACCCAAACAATCACTCAAGAGCCTAATATAGAAATTTAAAACTGAAGAAAATAATTTGTCCTCTTTCCAAATTAATACGGTAACAATGATTTGTTGTCATTGTTCATAGTTCAAAATAGTTCAAAATGGAATAAATGTTCTCCCTAGTATGGGAACCTACTACCACGCTCTTTTTTCTCTCAAGTGTTGATAAAGAATCAAGACTTCCTTCAAAAAAATATCAGTTTGAGTTTACAGCTTATCGTGTGTTTCTACTGCAGGTCAGTGGGCAGGGGCATATAGAACCATTATTTTGTCAGCTCCCACACCAGCTGGCCTTCTCAGCCTGTGAATGAAGCTGCTATTGTGGAGCACAAGGGACCTGCTGGGCATGCTGAAAACACATCCACAGGGTGAGGAGCTGGGAAAGTGACGGCCTCTGCCAAAACAGTGGAGAAAGAGGCCTCTGCCGACACAATCACAGCCATCTTGGAGTCCTGGAGAAGTCTTATCCTAGTGACAGTCCGTGGAGCAGAGAAATGTACTATACTGATGTAAGAATCCTTCCCGACTGTTCTGGGCTACTCCTCATGAGAGGCACAATCAAAATTTTGAAATGGCACTGTGGGATGAGGGGGTCTTAAAGCAAACAGAACAAAACTAGCATTACGTCCTGCCACACACTCTGTGGTTTGAAATAGTTATTGTAACTGTGAACTCTTTGTCACAAAGGAGGGCAAAATAAATGACGGACAAGTACAAATGCAAAAATCCGAAAAGCATTTCATATGTTATTCCAGGATAAAAAAACATACATTCCCAGGGATGAGGAAAATAAATCTAGCACACTAGTGGACTGTGCTGGCAAACTGGTGGTCTAGCTGTCAGTTTTAGGCTTTTGAGGCTATGACAGTTCATAGACCCAAGTGACAACAGAAGATTCATGAGGGCTCTCATCCTTGGTGGGATTTATGTGGCACCACAATGCCATGTTGTTATAAGTAGAGAGTAATTGATGTCAGCTGTAGCAGCATCCAAGCCAGTAGCAGGTGTGATATCTATCTATTCTCTCTATATCCTCTCTGGAAAAAGCAATCTCTCTGTGAGTTTCAGTTTGAATCTGTTTTAACAGCACTAGAGCTAATTGCTCAATTTGATAAGAGCATATACTGTACACATTAAATATATTTCTGTGGCTGGAGTCTTGCACCATCTTTGTCTGTAGTCTGGCCACAGACTAAAAAAATAATCTTCCAGTTGAAGTAAATCCCGATTGCCTCCTAAGATTCTTTCCACAACTGGCATTAGATCTAATTCTAACCACAGTGTACAACAAATGCAAGTGCTGTTACCATTGCAGCAAAAAAAAGTGTTAAATATTTTTTTGAGTGAACAATAAGCAGACAAGTAAGTTCAATAAAGTATTTTTCTGAATAATAATATTGTAGATGTGATTCTATTACCTACCTTTATTACGATCATCAGTAACTAATAAAAAAATACATCTAGTATTGCATTGTTGTTTTTGCTGGCATGAACATCACCAGCTCCTAAAATGAGGACCCCCCCAAACAAAATCCTTGACTGGTTTTCTATTCAATGCAGAAAGATGCTAAGATAATGATTTATGCAGTGTTTGCTGAGGGTGCAGAAAGCAAAGTTGAAGCAAAGCAGAATGTTGCATTTTGACAGACACTCAATGGTCACTTTACTAAGTATATCTTACTACTGTAATACCGGGTCTGACTGCTTTTGCATTCAAGACGGCCGTTAATTCATTGCAACATAGATTCAACGAGGTGCTGGAAATTCCTCATAGAGTTTGGACAATATTGATATGGTAGCATTATGTAGTTGCAGCAGATCTGTCTCCCACCTCCCAAAGGTGCTGTATTGGATCGAAATGTAGTGATTATGGAGACCATTTGAGTAAAGTGAACCACTGTGGCCATTCTCTCCTCTGGTATCAACAAGGCATTTTTGCAAAGAAGATCTGGCACTCACAGGATATTTAATCTTTTTGAGACAATTCTCTCTAAACCCTAGATATGGCTGTGTGTGAAGGTCCCATTATAGCAGCAGTTTCTGAACTACTGACACCAACCCACCTAACACCAACAACCATATCATGGTAAAAGTCATTTAAATCACCTTTCTTACCCATTTAGATGCTCGGGTTGAGTGTTAATGTTATAATTTGCTGTTTAATTATTTTAAAATAATACTTTAATGGCAGTGGTGGCATGATAATGTTGATTGTTTTTTTTTAAATAAGGAAGCCAGAAATGTTTTAGACGAACCACAAAGGCCTTTAAAACATGCAAAACCATTGATCACATCTCTTTAATGGCCAATTACATGAGTATGATTTCCATATCCCTTTCTATAACTGCAGTTAGTTGCATTACCTAATACAAGGCTGGCTCGTATAATAACATATTGGTATTTTATGTTTGTAAATTCTAAATATTATAAATAAGTTGTACTTTTTTGATTTACTGAAGTTTAAAAAGTATGTCAAAAAACAAACTCATCCTTTGAAACTTACAGTAAAGCTTGTGCACAAAACAATGCATTTAAAACCATTTAATGAACTTGAATTAACGGCACAGTATTGCAGTTAGATATCTGATAATTTGATTAATCTACATTTGCACTTACAACATTTAGTAGACTTACAGAAGTTCTTAACCAGGGCCGATAAAGAGTCCTGATGTCTGCCTTCCTTTCAAGGAAATTTAATAAATACTATAAATGCTTTTGTAAACATTTTATCTTTACATTTTAATTAATTCAAGAGAAAGCTGGGCTTCCTGTGTAGTCTCAAATCACCTGCCTGAGTTAAATTACCAAATGTATGTAATTTATTATTAACACTCACTGCTAATAAATGCATAAATCAATCATACTGAAATGCAGTGTGTGTACAAAAACAGTCAGAAGATTTGATTATACTGAAGTCACTCAGTAACATTTCTGCCACTGCCACAGCAGAAAACCTTACCAACAAGTCAGTTATGTAATTTTTATGTCATGTTAGAACTATCCTATATAACTACAATTGCTGTAATTGTAAAGAGGAAACACTAGGAGCAACAGCATCTCATCTAAGCCATGAAGCCATACACCACAAGATTCCAGAATATTGCTGCCAAGTGCTGAAAGAATCATCTGTCCTCAGTTGCAGCAATCACAACCGAGGGTGTTCCAAACTGCCTCTGGAAGCTGCAGGAGCAAAAGAAATGTTCGTCAAGAGCCTCATGGATTACCTTTCCATTTAAAAGCAGCTGCACACAAGCCTAAAATTACTATGCCCAATGCTAAGCATTGGCTGGTGTAATATGTAAAGCACCCTGGAACAGTGAAAACGCATTCTAAGGATTGATGAATTATGCTTTATTGCCCTTCAGTTTGATGGATGAATCTGAGTTCCACTTGAACACTCTGCACTAGTTCCAAGTGTATTGTCTGGGGTTGGTTTTGATGGTTTGAGCTCTGCTATGTCATTCGAGTGAAAGAATATCTTCATGCTGCATTTTACAATGACATTCTTGAGAATTGTGTACTTCCAACGTCTTGTAACAGTTGTATAAACATGACAACGCTCTATGCATAAAAGAGAAGTCCATAAAGATGGCCTGTATACAGCCCCAACTTCATCTACAACCCCTGGAACTGGAGCCAAGACTTATCATCCATCATCAGCACCAGGCCTCACCAATGCTTTCATGGATGAACTCCAACAGTAATGTTCCAAAATGTAGTGGAAGCCATACTTTCACAAAAGACTGGAGACCTTCATAGCCCGATTTCCATTTAATGCCCATGGTTCTATAACAAAGGGCACAAAAAATAGGACTGTTTACAGTGGTCATGTAGTGTAATTATTTGCTATAGGACTCAGGTCAGTTATAAGCAGTTATATAACTTTACCCAGTGGGACCAATGACAAAAACTTTCACTGTGTGAAAAAAACTTGTAATAACAGAGTTCCCATCTAATTTGTGCACAAATATACACACCCTCCATTTTAAAAATTTAAAAGGCATTTATACATTCCTGTCCAAACAGGGGTAGCCCAGGCACAATTTCTTCCATGCTGGTTGCTGCGGAAAAAGTGTTTCCCTATGACCTGCAGAACCAGAACACTTCAAACATGGAAGGAAACCTCAGATGCTAACATCAATGACGCTTTTCTCCAAGTAAGGTGCAGACCCTACTGCTCTTTCCAGGCTAAATGTCAAGGCTTGAGACAGTGAGTTTATTTTGGATCAGGTTTATATTTTTACACCTTTAATAAAAGCCTTGGTTTGCCACTCGACTAGTGGCAGCCTGTCACTGGACAGACGTCTGCTCTCACAGACTCAGAGAAACCTTGCATTTCTCCTCTCAAGGCAGCACACGCATGTATATGTCTACACACCCACACAGTGCAAACAACTTTAACTATTAACAGTATTTATTTAAGTGCAGCGGTACAATCTAAGTTGTTTAGAATATTGGCAAAACCAAGTGTATACTTTATTCTTTATTTCAAACTTATCAGTTTTCAGGTGTTAGAAGCTGTTTTTGGCAGCACAGTGCCTTGTATGACTGTTTGACAGTAATATTTGAGGATTTATCTGCGATTTGATTGTAGTTTGTTCATGTCGTTTTGCCAGTTGCTATTACGGTAATATTTGTATTTCAATTTTTTAGTTTAATTATTTTTTGATTTGGTAATACATTTGCATACTTTTGTCTTTAGACAGGAATGCATGGCTACACACATATTGACACTCTTACTGACTTTCCAGTAGTCAGTGTGGTCCATACTGAACTAGTACGCAAATCATGCCAAAGTAGCAAACCAAAACAACACATGGTTTAGTTTTATATTTTTATTTAAGTAGAATAGAAACACTCACTGGGTACTTTGTTAGGTCCTGGGTCCAATGTCCTATCTTGTTTAACCCTCTTTTGCCTTAGTTCTTTGTAGCATATATTTATCAGGGTTCTGGAAAAATTCCTCATAGATTTTGGTTCATATTGACATGATAATATCACACAGTTGCTGCAGATTTGTCGGTTGCCCATCCATCATGTGAGTCTCCTGTTCCACCACATCCCAAACAAATATGCCCTATTGAAATTGAAATCTGGTGACTTTATAGCCATTTGTGTACAGTGATCTTATTGTCAGACACAATAATCCAGTTTGAAATGATTACAGCTTTGTGGGTCTTTATCCTTCTACAAGTAGCAATCAGAGAATGTATATTACAACAACAACACTACTCAGGTAGGCAGTAGCCTTTTAAGAGATAAGATATCTTTATTGTCATTGAAAAAGTACAGTGAGATGATGTTTGGAGCAAGTCTGTAGATGCCAGTTTCTAAAGTATAAACCAGCATAAGTAAGAATAAAGTAAAGAACTCACACCACACTAGATATAAATAGCTCAAATACATACAGAATGATTGGGTCTACTAGAGGAAGTGAGCAGTAGTGTCCACAATGAAAGTATGCATGGATCATCAGGTGCTCTTAGCAAAGTTGAGATATTCTGGCCAGAAATTTATTTCATTTGAGAGTGTAGAATAAATAGATCATAAATGGCAGTATGGCAGCAGGGTGAAGATTCTGTGACCAGGGAAGATGGGTCTTCAGATATCTGTGGCTTTGTGAATGCAACAGCTTTCTCTGGACAGTACTGATGATGAGGTACAGCCTGATTACCATGCTGTGATGCAGAATGTTATGATGGACTCTATGGTGCACCCCATAGACGTTGACCAGCAACTGTTGAAAGAATTGTGCTTTCGTTAAGATCATCAATAAATTCTTGCCCTTGTCAAATCTTTCTCGATTTTTAGTTGGTATTAAATGGCCCAAAGTGTGCCCTACATAACATTAAACCATCATCACTGCCAGCTGGTACAAGGCAGGATGGATATATGCTTTTTATGTTGTTTATGCCAAATTCTGATACTACAATCCAAACATTACCATAGAAATTATCAGACAATGTAACATTTTCACTATATTTTATTGCCTAAGTTACCTGTTCTTAGCAGACAGAAGTGTCACTCAGTGTGGTCTTCTGCTCAAACCATTTTATATCAGTCTGGCCATTCTCTTCTGAACTCTGGTATCAAGAAGGCCTTTTTGTCTAGAGAACCACCACTTTCTCTTTTCCTCTGTAAACCATAGAGATGGCTGTGTGTGAAAAGACATCAGCTTTGTTTTCCATTCTGATGCATCATTTAAACTTCAGCAGGTCGTCTTGATGATGTCTACATACCTAAATGCATTGAGTTGCTGCCATGTGATTGGCTGATTAGATTAGCATTAAGACACATTTGCATTAATTGAACAGGTTTACCTAATAAAGTTGCTGCTGAGTGTAACTATAAAGTATATATACACTTCAATTGTATTCACTGACTCTAAAATCAAGGGCTACGTTATTTATTTACAATTTAAGGAATGCTCTAATATTATGTAAATACACATTTTTACATTCTAAATGGTCATGTTCTGTTTTGATAACTGTGTCACAATATAAATTAATGAATTGCTTTTGTTTTGGGCTAAACATTCAATACCTTGTGAGATGATTTTGAGCAGAACAGAGGGCTGCGTTCCCACTGTTGCAGCTGTTGTTTGTTTTTGCTAACTTGCTGTTGTTTCAGATCTCTAAAATGGTAGCCTCAGGTTTAGAGCTGAATAAGACATAGCGCATGATGTTGTATACAAAGCCTGTCATTTCTCCCTGCTGTGCCACCCATGAGCTTAAACTGCTTAAAGCCTTGCAATGTAGAAATACATTCTATAACAAATTAGTCACACTCAGCCCCTGATTTGAAGCACACTGTAGGTAAGACCAAAGGTTCATGCATCTAAATGTCTTAAACACAATGCATGTCAGAAATCTTTATCGTTATGATTCAGCTGAAAAAGCTTCATTTGAAATGAGTAGAATTTTGATTCATTAATGCTCCCCGATTTATGATGGATCGTGATGCTAGTCATTTTCCTAAACCTGTTTACATTTGAGGAAAACAAAGTATTAAAAAGCAGGCATGGACACATTTTGTTATTGTTCTCAGACTGTCTAAGGAATGGCAGAGCTATTGGGTGGATTTAAAGATTAGTAGTCAAGCAGATTAGCAGTCATTACAGTAGGGTGGCTGACATTTTTTCACGTGATGAATAGACTTTAAAAATAGACCAATCAGTCTTTAAATCTCTCTATTCATGAAGGATGTGTTTAAAGTGAAATGTACTCTATGTATTCTTACTATATTTGTAAATGGTGTAGGTTGTAACACTAGTACTTTGTAAGCTGACAGAATTCATTTATGTAGGTCTACTTATAAAAATTAACCTGTTACATAACAGGTTACATTTCAGTCAAATGCGTTATAGGTATGCACAAATGTGCAGGAAGATGTTTGAAGTAGTGTGGCTGCTGTTTAAATGTCAAGGTGTAAATCTCTATCTCTATCTGTTGTGTACTCATGCACACACATTCACAAGCACCCACAAAAAAATGTATTCACACATGTACATACACATACACACACACAGGGATAGGGCCATTCATTAATTTAATTTCATACTACGTTTAATCCAATTCAAGGTCACATTAAACTAGTGCATACCCTACCAACACAGGAGCTTCCAAATATTACTGTAGCTAAATAATCCTAAACATATTCCTACACCTAATCCTAACCTGCCTGTTTATTTTTTTTTTTCAAAATATTGTTCTATTTGGTACACACATGGACATATAAACTTACGCACACAAACTCACACTGGTAAATGTGATGAAGCCATGTAGACACATAGAGAACATCCAAATTCTCCAGTTGAGGAATCAAACAATATCTGAGCTGTGAGGTGAACCAAACCAGATACCAAACCAAATATCTTAAATACAGCAGAAGTGTTACAGTGTTACCAACAACCCCATCAACTTTTGTTTACCTGCTGCATTGTGGTTGTAGTATAAATAATCATATGGCTAACCAGGAATTAGAGCTCACTAAAGGTAGTTTTGTGTTCACTGGTGTTACAATTAAAGTACTTTCTAAAATATCACTTCGCATTTTGCTTGGCAAAAGATTGCAGTCACCTTTGGTTAGAGGCATCATTGAAAAATCTTTATTGTCCAAACTATTGTTTAATTAATGTGTTTTCTCCACAAATATTTACCACAATTGATCCCTAAAACAATATCAACCTTGCATTGCTACTTTAAGTGATGGTTTATCCTTATTTATTTATTTTTTAATTACCATTCATAATGATAAAAGGGCACGACCCCTACACATGATTATTACCTTTAGAAAATCACAACACTTTTTAGCTAAGATAATTTATATATTTTTTTACACCAAATATTGGTTTAGTTAATTTGTTGTCTAAACTTAGTAACTAGTCATTATGATTATTACTAATTATGATTATTATGATTAAGTAAAAGTAATTTTATTAATTAAAGACCTGTAAAACTTTGTAATTTTGAAATCAACTTTATGTATTTACTCGTGACATAACTGAATGACAGTTAATAATACTTGGTCGCTTGTTTAAATTGCATTTGTTCTGGAATACAGTTTTTTCCCCTGCTCTGAGTGACAAGTTTGTCAGATTTTCTTTAGCATTTGACAACCATACTTATTACCAACTGTTTAGATATAATGGACAAATCTAAAATTTATATATAATATGTTCTTATTAGAACACTTCTTAGGTAACACTTCTCAGGTACACATTTTGGATGTTTTTGTTTTTGGAGGTTTGAAATGTGGAATATTTCAGAAAAACTAAAAGCCAAAGCCAATTTACTGCTCTCACGTGCTCTGTAGTCTTGCCAAATTAGCAGGATGTGAGGAGACATGGAAAGTACAAATAATGTTATCATTTTACAATGAGAGTAGCAGATGGCTATGCTTCGCCTCTGGCTGTGCTTTGCCTTCTGTGCCCTCAGTCCCTATAAGGCTTTTGGGATGCTCAATGGTGGAGGTGGGAAACTTAATATTTCAACACAGACTAACATTTTGTTAAAAAAAATGTGAGAGCAAGTGAGCATTCATTGTTGTATGACATTAATCATGGCTTTGAACCCCAGTGGAAGCATAAAGCCACTGACCTTAAAAGTCAGCTGTAAAAAAGCAGGGGGGCTTTCATTTACTCACAACCCTATCTCTGTTTTCAGAAAATGCAGACCTTTTTATGTAGTTATATTTTAGGGAACCTCTTGGTAACCCCAATTGTTTCGGACCGCTTAGTCTTGAATTTACAGACAAGCGGTTGTTTATTGCATTTTTGTGAATTATTAAATTATTAAATCATTAAATTCTTCTTATTTACTTAATTTATACAGCACCTTGTCTCATATGACCAGTGCTTTGTGCTGCCTTAAAAAGTTTGTATAAAAATAAACCTGGTCAATCTGGATTACTAGAGTTTCCAAATGTGAAAACATTTCGCATGGGCTTATTAATTACTGATGCAAAAATCTGCTATTTATGCAGGAAGACAAAATAGTGTGAAATTTACTTAAGGTTGTTTGATTTGTATGGATCATTTGTATGTTTATCCAGATGTCTCTATAACGTTGTTTTACATTTTCAATATATATTTTATGTTCTTCAATGGAGTCCCCTATCTGAATTACCCATAGATCCCTGTGTGGTCACTGTAGCTGATACTCAAGACTATTCTGTAATGCTTGGATGAAACCAGACCTACATACTGAGGGTGACAGCTCGTCTTTTTGATTTGTTCTATGATGAATTATGTGGAAGTGAAGTAATTTGAGCTCATCTAGCTGCTGTGTGAGAAAGAGCAGAGTGTTTGTTCTGTGTCAGGAAGCAGGAGCTCTTGTGCCCCATTGTCTATTTCTTTTTTAACAGTGGTGCTATATTACAGCTCAAAAAATAGTTCAGAAGTATTTCTGTAAATGTGTATGTTACTTGCAGTTGTAAAAGTTGCAGTGATATATACACACACACACAAAACAATCTTGCTGAACACAGTAGCTTATTACAGCTACACCTAACCCTACCCCTATCCTTAAGCTTATCCTTCATGAACCAGTAGCTGTAAAAAAAATTGAAATATACTCATTAGTACCAAACTGTCCTCACTAGGTAAAAATTATCTGATCTGTCTATACTTATGGGAACATTTGGTAGTCACAATGATATAAAAATTCCATCCACCCCACCCGACACACAGACACACACACAAATGCACACTATTTTTTTACTTCTTCTTATCTTCTCCCATTACAGAAACTATTTATATCTATACTATTTTGAAACATATTATGCACATCACTATGACCTACTATGGATAAAACAAGTTCTTTGTGTTTTGGTAGTGATATGAACATGTGACACTTTTAATTTTAAAGTTATTTTTAATTAAATAAATCAAAAACTCATTATAAATCTAAAATTGTTATCTTGTAACCTCATAAAAGCTACCTTAAAAAAGATCACTGTACTTGTTTACTTTATTTATTTGAATGGCAGCATGGTCGTTCGGTGGGTAGCACTGTGGCCTCACAGCAAGAAGGCCCTGGGTTCAGTCCCAGGTGGAGTGATCTGGGTCATTTGTGTGGAGTTTGCATGTTTTTCCAATGTGGTTCTTTGCACTGTGCTCCAGTTTCCTTAGTCCAAAAATATGTGTTAGGTTAACTGGTGTCTCTAAAGTGCCCCTTTTGTGTAAGTGTGCGTGCCCTATAATGGTTTGGCGCCCTATCTAGGGTTGTTCCTGCCTTGCAGTCTATGCCGCGTGGCTTTTTCACGACCCTGTCCAGAATTAAGCGGATAAGACATTGAATGAATGATGAGTGAATGGATTTATTTGCATTATTTTTACAAAAGGGTTTGTAACAGCTACCTCCCAGTAGAAAGAATCTTATAATTATGTATTTTATTTATAATTGCTTTTTTTCCCACATTAATTGTGATAACTGCATTTTGCTTGCTCAAATGTAACAAAGCTAAATGTTTTGTTATTTATTTGACGGAAGGCAAAACATGTTTAGTACAGTGTAATTATTGAAAAGAACCCTATAAAACCAAACGCAACTACCAGAATGGTATGCCTTAAGGCAAATTCATTTTATTAGGTACCTTTATTACACACATTTGTTTGCTGTGTCTTCTGTGATACTCATGTTGTCAAACAATGCAGTTACTTATGTGTATTTATGCAACACAATCAGAATCTGCTGTCACACATTAAAACCAAATAAACCTAACAAGAAGGTTTAAGGAATAAGGCTAATAGTGATATATAAAATACATGAAAAAAATCCAAAAGCCCTGAATATTTTTTATTTATTTGTTGGAATAGATCTATATGTACGGCTGCTTAAAGGTTTGTGAATGCCATAGACTTTCTTTATACGAAATGATCTAATTTGTTTTTCAAATGAACAAAAAAGCTTCAGCTTTAGCTCAGTGATTTTGATTCTGCGAAAACCATTGTTGAGGTTTCTTCACTGGTAGCGGTCTTTGGACGATTGCTATGTGGCTTGTAGTCCACAGTCCTGGTTTCTTGGAATTTGTATATAGGTGATGGAACAGTGCTGTGTGAAATTTTGTCTTTCTGTTGGTTGTTGAAGTGTGTGGCTATGACACAGCAGCTGTGTTCCCCAGACATCAGAATCGTCAATTCCATCTTCAGTTAGCTGTGACCAATAACAAGTGTTTTGAGCTTTATGTGTTAATAACTTTTGTACCACAGGCCATATTGCAAATCTGATTGCAGCAATCAATTTCTGAGACAATGGTCTTTGTTGATCTACTACATGACCACCTTCCCATTGGAAAACTTAGATCCCTAGATCCCATATGGTGGCTTTCAAGATGGCAGCCATGTTCCGGACACAGCCTAAAAGATAGGCCCTCTCATTCATTACTTTTTGGGGTACTTTGTGGGGTATTCAGATATGTAATTTTCCTTTTGTTTCTGAAATAAAAGCATGTCCTGTGTCTTTTGGCTCACCCTGTGCATGTGTGGGGGTCGGGTAGTATTGTGTTATTTAAATCAACTTGAGTTTTCAAATCCATTTGGACATCTCTGAAGCTTCTTGTGCCACCTACTGGTAAACAACACAGCTTTCTTTCATTAGACCTTTCAGAGACGGTTTATAATGTACAGGGGTTGGACAATGAAACTAAAACACCTGTCATTTTAGTGTGGGAGGTTTCATGGCTAAATTGGACCAG
>JAUZSU010146600.1:0-14983 GCA_034780255.1 Parotocinclus maculicauda | reverse complement strand
GTGATTTGTGAAAATGCATTCACTGCCAAGAAGCACAGGCCAGTTTTTATCCATGGTGTCTGATTAGTAATTCTGCAGCATGACAAAGACCTCACACACACAACAAAAGTCAAAAAGTACCATCTCCATCACAGAAGAACAAGGAGTACAAGAACAGAAAGCATGGCCTCCACATGACCCTGACCCAACAAAAGGGATTACATTAAGAGACAGAAAAAAGTGATAAAACCAAAGTCTTCAGAAGAACTGTGGCAGGATTCCACAGAGGCTTGAGAAACATACAAGCTGAGTACCTTTAAATACTACAAGAAAGAGAACCTGAGAAAATCTATGCTGTTTTAAAAGCTAAGGGTGGTCACAGCAAATGCTGATTTGGTTTACTTTCTACTGTCTAAAGGATTAACTTAAAATAAACAGATACTGTAAACTGTTGCACAGTAGTAGTGGTTATATACATTTTAATCAGCCACTTTTAAGCCACACCTCTTCAGTAATACCTGTTTATAAATGTAATTGTCTAATACTGTATGAAGAGTAAATATAAGTTCAAATCAAGCATCAGAATTGGAATGAAAGGTGATTTAAGTGACTTTAAACGTGGTATTATTGTGGGTTCTAGACGGTTTGGTCCGAGTATTTTAGAACCTGCTGATCTCCTGGGATTTACACACACACACACACACACACACACACACACACACACACACTGGTCTGAGCTGAAAGAAAGGAAACAGTAACTCAAGTAGCTTTACATTGTTTACATAAATATTGTCACAAATTAGAATCTATTGTACCTAATGAGCAAGAAAATGGCGACAGTATCAAAGAAAAACTCCCTGAGATTAAGAGGAAGAAAGCTTGAGAGGAACCAGACTCAGCAAGGAAACCAATCCTCATTTGGGTAATAAACATTAATAACATTATACATTAAAACATTTAAATAAAAACATACAATATTCGATAAAAATGATAAAAATCTCTGAGGAATGTTTCAGCACCTTGTTAAATCTATGTCATAAAGAAGGATCCAACCTGGTCTACTTTATACAGTCTCCACTGAGTGTAAATAAGACCAGTACTAAAAATGTCTCATGTCTCAAATAATTATTTTATTATATTCTTCATTTATTATACTCTTAATTTTATTTACTCTACTCATCTTATGACAATTAGATCTATTTATGCTTAGAAAAGTAATTTTTATTTATATTAACTTTAATACATAAAATCTTTGCTGTCCAAGGAGATTGGCTCCTTATTTGACTCTTGGTCCTCCCAATGTCCATGCCTTGCAACATTTAGGGAGATTTTCCTTGCCTCTGTTGTCCTAGGCTTTGGGACTAGAATTTAGTAAAGCTGCTTTGACAATGCTCTCTTGTAAAGAGTACTTGAAGTACTATAAAAAGATTTGACTTGACGTGAGTGCACACTGTCATTAGAGCAAAAGGGGAGACCTTTAGACAGATGGGTTACAAGAGGGAGGTAGTACTTACTGTTAGCATGGTGCTTCTAATATGGTGCTCATTAAGTTCTGAACAGTATGAGGAGCAAGAGGAATGTGTGAGTACAAACAGTATTTGTAGAAAATATTTTTTGGGTCGTACAGACATCTTTTCGCTCATTCCAGTATAGCTCCAATATAAAACGAATCCGGTCTCAACAACACCTGGAGTATAAATAAAGCTTCACCGTAACTCCTATGTAAGATCATCAAACAATGACTGACCCTCAATTACATGTAACCCTGGTTACCCACCAAATCATGCTGGAACTGAGAGAAATGGTGTGCAGCCCTTTTCAAGCCTCCACAAAAGCATGCAGACTGCAGACAGTCAGCTGATACACACCCATGTAAAAGGCAGAGTCATACAGCAGAAAATCACATGAAGCAAAATTAGGCTAGTTTATGTTTAATGCTTAAGTGTCTGTAACCCTGTATTTCTACATAACTGTCACCAGAAACATTATTAAACGTAGACAGAGAACTCAATTAAACAACTAAAACATCAAATATGATGCTTGGACATGTATTTATTTGAGTACAATAAAGCAATATTACACCTTTAGGTGACAAAGGTATGTGAACCTCTAGAATTGGAAGTTAATTAGATGATGAAACTAAAGTCTGGTGTTGTTAATTAATAGAATATTTATCAGGTGTTGTATCAAAGTCTTATCTTCACAACACAATTGTATTGTGTATCTTGGCATCAGAGGTTCTTAAAAGACTCTGTGCTCATAATCAGTAACTAACTACAGTTTCTCTTTTCCCTACAATCTTATGTTCCGGTTACCAGTTCCCACCCCACACACCAAGACGTTTATCCACTTTAGCATCACCCTGCTGGTTTCCATCCTTGTAAAGTTTAGAGAGTTTTTTGCTACTGTCACCCTAGGTTTGTTCAATTTGGAATTGGCTAAAGAAGAATAATTAAAATGGTGCTTTGAGACAGTGCTCCATTGTAAAACCTGCTATAGAAATAAATCTGACTTGACAACAAAGGAAATTACTGGAGACTTCAGAAAAGGACATGGTGACAAAACAATTTCTAAGGAGTTCGAGTTAAACTCATCCTTAGTCAGAAACTCTGTACAAATGGAGGAACAGTGTTACTGTAGGCAGAACTTATTGACTTTAATAGCTTTTGTACCAAGTTACCAATTCAACAGTCATAACAGTGTGAAATATGTTGATGGTATTATCCTGGATGGTATTATCCTGGATGCGGCCTCTTTTGTTGCGTTTGGTCCTTGATCAAACAATGAATTCGGAGTTAGCCCAAAAACTTTTAAATGAACATGTCAGGACATCAGTCCATTAACTGAATGATTCTACCCAGGAATGCTTATGGAAGAATACTTTGCTTTGGGTTCTCTTTATCTACTGTTAGGACTTCTGAAAATCTGATGTTTTATGGCACATTTATTAAAAAATATTGAACATTCTTAATTTATACATACTTTAAGGCGGGGGAGGTAATGCTGTGGAGAAAGCTTTATGGGATGCGTTGCTACAAAATAACAAGCCGTACAAGACATTTCTAAGACATTTTTGTTTCTGCTCAGCACAGCTGCTACCCATAATGCCTAGACACACAAACATTTTATGATTTATAATAAATATAGAATATACACTCACAGGTCACTTCATAAGTAACCTCTGTTCGTTAATGCAAATACCTTATCAGACAATCTCATGGCAGCAACTCGATCGATGTGGGTACACCAGCATGGACAAGTTCAACCAGAGCATCAGAATGGGTGAGAAAGATGGTTTAACTGACTTTTGATGTGGCATGGTGGTTGGAGCTAGATGGTTGCTAGATGCCTTGTCTGAGTATTTCAGTGACTGTTGACTAATGGGATTTTCACACACGGCCGTCTCTAGAGTTTATAAAGCATGATCTGGAAAAAAGAAAATATCCAGTAACCTGCAGAAAATGTCTTGTTGATGCCAGAGGTTAGAGGAGAATGGCCAGAATGGTCTGAGCTGATAGAAACGCAGGAGTAACTCAAATAACCACTCGGTACAACCAAAGTATGCAAAAGAGCATCTCTGAATGCACATCATCTTGAACGTTGTGGGATGTGCTACAGCAGCAGAAGACCATGCCAGCTTCCACAGACAACTGAGGCTACAGTTCACACAGGAACAGCAAATCTGAACAACAGAAGATAATGTTACCTGATCTGATGAGTCTCGATTTCTGCTGTGACATTTGGAATATTTAGGGTCAACATGAAAGCATGCCTACGGTATATCTACGGTTCAGGCTGCTTTCGGTGTAATAGTGTGGGGGATATTTTCTTGGAACACTTTGAACCTCTTAATACCAAATGAGCATCGTTTAAATGCCACCCGAGTATTGTTGCTGACCATGCGAGTATCTTTATGACCACAAAGTACTATCTTCTGATCGCTACCACCAGCAGGATTAGTGCACAAAATCAAATCCTCTCAACCTGGATTCTTGAACATGACAATGAGTTCACTGTACTAAAATCTCCTTCACATTCACCAGATCACAGTACAATAGAGCATCTTTCTGGAGCAGGAGATGACTATCATGAAAGTGCAGCTGACAAATCTGCAGCAACTACGTGATGCCATCATGTCAATATGGACCAGAATTTCCAGAGGAATGTTCACTTTAAATCTATGATAAATTCTATATATCATACAAATATATAATTCCTCTGCATTTGATGACAAGGACTCAGTGTAAATCAACACAAGCATCTTCTAACTAATTCTGCCCTGATAGGTGTGGTCTCTTTTTTTTCCCACTGTGCAAGGTGGTGCAAACAAAGTTTGCGAAACATTTTTGCACAATCATGAGTCAGTGAACAATCATCCCATAGAAACGAGTGTGTACAGGTGTGCACTCCTAATATACAGTATTTTGAATTTAGCTTGCATTATTGCACTTATTTGGTACCAATGTCAGTGCCGTTTGTTTGTTTATTTGGTTTATTTTTTTTATTTAACAGCGGTGTTAAGCATCCGTGACCATTGAAGCAAAACGCACAAGGCTACATTTAAGGTTATCACAAGACTAGACAAATATATACACTAACGTCAACAGCAATTTAGCATAAACTATTAACATAATACACGTCTTTGGCTTGTGGGAGGAAACCAGAGTTCCCAAAGTAAACAAGGACAATGACCTGAGATATTAAGAAATGTGTTTGGTTGGTGTGTCGAGTTACAGATTATTCTTATATGAACAATACTATTGATAACAGTTTTGCCAGACTACCTGCCCTTAAGACATATCATTAGGAACTCTACCTGATACAGACAATTTACAAATCATCATAATTAATTATCATAGAGGTGACTTCACAATTACTAAATGTATCAGGACAATCCCCCCACCGATTGTAGGACAGTTTGTGTTCATCCTCTACATTGTAAGTCCACAAGACCATTACTGTTGGTTTAAATTTGACTGTCTGCGCAAGTGTACAAGTTTTCCAAATAATCCACAAGACAATGTTGTATCAGATGCACCCACACCAGCAAAACACGCAGTCGTATGTCAGGATCATATGAGTACTGAAGCTGATGAACCTCCACCCATCCAAAAGTGATCCATTTTCAGACATGGATGGATAGGGAGTTCTGTCTACATATGAGCAATAGTCAGTGACTTGTGTGTTAGGGAGCTTGGGTGGCACACCTTCCAGCTTCATATGCAGACACAATTGTGGAAGTGAGGTTGGTCACGGGAAGCAACCCCTCATGTTTCAACAGCACCCCCTGCCTAATATTTTACTGTTGCCACATCCAGACAAACTCATACCAGCATCCTGTGTTCTCTGGGAACTCTGACCAGGAAGATGCGGGGTTAAACCACATTAAAAAAGCAAACTAACAAAAAATACGCTGATTGACCAAAAAAAAAAACAAAAAAAAAAACATCTACATACATACATACATACATACATACATACATACATATAGAGAGAAATGTTAGGTTGCTCCAGAACTCAGCATACAGTTCTGTCTCAGACAGATATTTAAATGATTACAGGTGTGATAAATTCTGGGTCTTGCCACAAACCCCTGCTGTTCTATAATAAGGCTTTCAGAGGCTACTTATGGATAGTGTACCTCTTGATGAGATACTGTTGACTACTAGGCATGACTCTGTGTCACATTTGCAAACAGCTAGGCCTGTAGCTGTGTCATGTAAGTGTATGTGTGTATGTGTGTGTATGTGTACACACCTGAATACAACCTGGTGTTGGTATTTAGCTTGGAGCTAGTGCATGTGCAGGCATGAATAACACTCTCCCACTCACGTTACAAGCATCTAACCATCATAAGCAGCAATTCACAAATTCTTTCAAACACCAATATTTGATCAATGTTTTTTTTTTATTGATTTAAATTGTAGAACTTACAAACCCATATCAGAATAATGCAAATTAAAAAAGAAACTTTGTTAACTTTTGGTATGACTGTTACTACATTGAAGACTGTATGAACCCAAGACATTCCATGTTTTGTCTGGTCAACGTTGTTTGTTAATAAACATCTATTCCTGCATTTCAGGCATTCAACACTTTCAGCTAAGAAACTAGACACTCTGAAATGTTGCCAGTCCTGCTAAGAACACGTAAAAAGACTTTTTGGCACAAAGGTTCCCAAGAAATTTTATGTTTCAGGTGTTACTTTCTCCCATTATTCCTGTAAACACATCTAAATATGTAGAACAGTACAGGTTGTGGTTTTCACATTTTTCATTTCAAAATTATCCACACATTCTCTATTGGGGACATTTCAGGACTGCAGGCAAGCAAGTCCAGTACCTGTACCCTCCTCTTATGTAATTTGTGCAGCATTTGATTTTGCATCGCCTTGCTAAAAATGCCGCTCAGAAAGCAGTTTAAATTGCTTTAAAATCACAATGCACTTTCCGGCATTAATGCTGTCATCACAGAGGTTTACATGACTTTTTCCAAGGGCACTGACACAACCCTGTACGGTGTTGCTGATAAGAGTCTGAAGTCTTTAATAGCTTTAAAAGTCGTATAATAATATTATGTACTGTAGATGGAAGTTTAGGCAAATCCCTTCCAATTTTTTTCTGAGCTACATTGTTAGAAAACGTTTCCATAATTTTTTTTCATGCATTTGTTGACAAACTGGAGATCCTCTGGCCATATTTACTCATCAAAGACTCCTGGATGTACTGAATCATGATTATAATCACCTGTTGGCATCACCTACTTGAAATCACATCATTATTTATATTTTTAATTGCCCATCCTTTTTAGGAATGTGTTGCAGGCCTGAAATGCAGGAATTTATGTTTATTAACAAATGAAATGAAGTTGACGAGAAAAAAAAACGTGAAATATCTCAGGCTCCTACTGTCTGCAATGGAATAAGAGTAAAAGGAAATGTAAAAACGATGTGTGTTTTTTGTTTGCATTTTTTCATCTGTCCCAATGTTTTTTCTAATTTGGGGTTGTGAATCATATTAAAAATTGTTATTTAATTGCATTATAATAATTAAAGGTGTAAATATTACATTGTTTAATCTCTTAAATTTTAGGTATGAACAGAGAGTACATTGTGTGTTTATTACAATAGCGCTTTAATTATTTCATATTCTGTCTGTATTTCAACACACTACATTGCAAAACCTGCACAAATTGCATCATGATATAAGTATTAGTGTCCCCTTAATATACATTAATTCATGTAAGTCAGTCCATCTGCTTTCCATCTGCAATTCTGTCTGTCTGTCTAAGCAAGATGCAAAAGAAATCCTTATGTCCTCAGGAATCAATCGCGTAATCAATCGGCTTCTGTTTATTTCTCAGCATCACACTACTGCTGTCTAACATTAGTGTGTGTGTGTGTGTGTGTGTGAGAGAGAGAGAGTAAAAGAGAGCGAGAGAGACAGAGGGAGCGAGAGTGAGAGAGACAGAGAAAGGGCAAGACAGAGAGAGACAGAGAGAGAGAGAGAGAGAGAAAAAAAAATACAGAACTATGAGAGAACCTGCCGCAAACCCAGGCTCCTAGCAACAGACAGGGAGTGAACAAGAGAACTGTGGGTAAAAATAGCAGCTCGTCATGAGCTGCTTCACACGTAGATGGAGACACCACATCAACAACACACTCTCTCACAACTACAGACACACACATAGACATAGGCACACACATATACACATATACACACACACACACAAACAAAGACACACACACACAAACAAAGACACACACACACAGACACATCTTTACATTCCAGTCATCTGTTCCGGCCTCTGTGAACATGCAACTTTATGCTGATAATTATTTCCACTCAAACTGTCTAAACTCACTTAATCCAGTTCTGAGTCTGAACTAACTAGCAAGGTACCAGTTCATGCGCTGACAGACACACACAGACACACACAGACACACACAGACACACACAGACACACACAGACACACACCACTTTAAAGATGCCAGTCATCCTTTAGAATGTGGGGAGAATATACAAACTACAGGACTCAAATCCAGGTCTCTGGAGCTATTAGGTGCCAGTGCTATCCACTGTGCCCACATGCCACCTTGTTGCCCATCACTTCATTGTATTTTTGTTTTTTAACAAAGTTACATGTTTTCTAAATAAATAAGAACTTACACAGAGTCTGCAGGGACATAATAGAAATGACAGATTGAGAACTTGAACTTGAGCTGAACTGAATTGTTCGTTAGTATTTGTAAAAAATATAATATTGAATAAGGCACCCAAACTTGGGCAAGATTCAGGTTCAGTTTCCAGGTTCTAAGGACAAGACTTCGATGGTTTTCAGTTTCAGTGGAGAGGATTCTCTCTGTTTCAAGGTCATGTGGTTACAATTCCCACAGTACTTAAACCTTACAGTCATATCTTCCGCAGCTCTAACAATATTGTAGCAATTGGTCGAAGATACTGCGGTCACAGCTTTCCACAGATTTGAAGTTTTGTTCTCAGTCTCCATGGTCATAAGTCATGTGATCACATGTCTGTGAGTTGAAAGCTAGTAAATCAAGCAAGCAATGTCCTTTAGCCAACAGCAACGTGTTCTAGACAAGAACAAGACATAATAGATTTAAAAAGATCTGTCGGTAACTCATTTTTGTCTTTGGTCACACAGAGTCAACATTAAAAAAAAAAAGATCTGAAATAATGATTCGTCTAAGCACAATGTGTGATGGCCCATCCTAGATGCCTCTGAACCCAGATAAGTCAGTGCTGCTTCTGGGCATGGTTAACATGCAATGCACAGTAAAGTTTTAAGTAACAATTGTGAATGTAACTCCATATTTCTCCATTTTTATTTAAAGTAATACACTAAACATTTGATTCTATCAGCTATTGATGAATGATGGTTCTTGATGCAGTGTTGTCTAAAGGACCAAACATAACGGGTTTAGACTCAGTTTAGACTTGCACCCTTTACGAACTGAAATTACTTCAGAATCCTTGAATCATTTGATGATATTATGCAATGTAGGGGGAGAAATGTGTAAATACCATCCAATATGTCTATGAGGAACATTGTGTTTAAATATTTCAGTAATTTCTCATGCTTTACTCATTGTTGACAAACTGGAGATCCTCTTGCCATATTAACTAATCAAAGATTCATTTATGGATGCTGCTTTTGTACCAAATCGGGATAATAATCACCTATTGGCATCACCTATTTGAAATCACATCATTATTTAGTTTTAATAATTCATTACTAGATCTAAATTGCCCCATCCCAACATTTTTGGAACGTGTCGCAGGTCTGAAATGCAGCAATGTATGTTTACTAATATAACATAGGTGTTTTATAATAAAATTTGAAGTTGACTATTGAATATCTCAGGCTTGCTTTCTGCAATGAAATAAAAGTCAGAAACATTGTGTGCTCTAGATTGGAATGTCCAATAAATGCCTTAGCAATAAATGATTTTCTTTAAGTATGTGCCTCCTTGTTTCTGCAAGTTTAGTCTGGTTCATACAAATCACTACAGAATCTTCCGTCTTATTACTCCATAAGAAGCAGAAAACCCATCCCTTTAATAAAGGAGGTATGAGACATATTGTGGGATTGTAAAGCGTGTTCAGAGACGTTTCATTTCCTGAGGGTGGGTTTGGTTGGAACATAAAAATCGCTCCAGAGAGAGCCGGCTCATGAGGCCTCTACCTGAGTACACGAGTGGAAGTCTTGTTGCTTCACGTCCTGGACTTTCTGCGTCTGATTACTGCAGGCGTTAAAAGTTCAGCATGCATGACTGTGAGATCAGCGTTCAGTTTAATCATGCATTAAGTCACATGAACATTGAGAAGGATAACAAGGATGAGATTAGAGATTCCTAATACATGCAAGTGCGTAGGTGAGAAAGATACTAGGATTATCCTAAACTTAACCTGAGCTATTTCCTAAATTAGATTTTAAACCATGGTCTGTCAGGTCATCACTCACCATGAAGCAAACTTTGACAAAGCTGTTTTTAAATGAAAGGCTTTTTTTGTAAACACTGACACTTTACTGTTACTTTTCATTACTGTTTTACATGGCAAAATCATGTTTTTAGAAAACTTGGCAAATGTAATTATAAAAATGTATTATATCAGTTATACAATTATTCAGTTTCAGAATTCCATAGTTTTGCTAAAGTCGTGGCTTTGTAGTGCACATCTGTGTTTATATGGGTTTTCTCCAGGTATTTTTGTATTGTTGTATCCAGGTATTTATTTTTTCCCACATTGCATTACAAAGACAAACACAAAGTGTAAAACAGTATACGCTTTGCAAACTGTGTATCATTTGCACACAGTTTTCTTGTGAAAATACCCTTAACATTTATGTTCTATTTACAGTAGCATAGTGAGGCTATGCTCATGTTCAGTCCATGTGCATTTCAGTCAACGTCCTGTTTCACAGAACCTAATGCAGTCGTTAAATGGTGCATACTTGTATTTCATGTCAGTTATTATTCCAACTCTAGAATCACTTCCACCATGAAAGAAACTGCAATGACAATATGAATAAGTTTGCCACACACTGAGAGCGCCATGCATTTGGGTACATTCCAAAATCCACTTTCAGAACCTTTTAAATAACTTCCCCACATAGCATTTAATGGTTTGGAAATGTTTTTTTTATTAAATACATGCCTAAAATGATTCCCTATTATGCTAATTATTTGTTTAAATTAACCAAATGTTAACAAATGCAGATTATTACGTATGCCAAGGGACTTAACATTTCAGAAGCAAGCAACCTGGATGTAACCAGGATTTTAAAAAATAAGGTCCAGATGCACAATTGCGTAAGAGCTGAGGCAGAGCCTGTAGCTTGAGAAGCTAAAGCCTCACAGATCTTCAAACAGTATAAATCGAACCCTAAAATATCTGAAGCAGAAAGTGATACTGCAGACATAGCTATAAACTAAAACTAGAGTTCCCTACACCTACTGCAGTCTATTAGGCACTAATGCAAATCCTTCTGGATAAGAGCAGCTGCCAAATAATTAAAAGTAAATCAACTCTTTAAGGCACTTTTGCTTTCATGGAAAACATAAGATTTTCTGATAACACTGCCAAAGCTTTTTCACTAATCCAGAAAATCAGCTTTTATTTGATTACTGAGAGCAGTGTGAGCCGATTCCCAACACTTCCAAAATCCTTCTATGCCAAATCTTTCTACTAAAGACTTGCTATTGAAAGGTTTGATGTCCTAAAACCCGATATTCAAACAATTTATATACCAACAGCCACTGCATAAAGTGTTCTGCAATATAAACTCCGTCCTCCAAAGTGTTATAGGTACACTTCAACTCTGACAACAAAAAAATGTTGGAAAATAAGTATTTGGTCACCCACAAACAAGCAATATTTCTGGCTCTCACAGACCTGTAACCTCTTCTTTAAGAAGCTCCTCTGTCCTCCACTGGTTACCTGTATTAATTTAACCTGTTTGACCTCGTTATCTATATAAAAGACACCTGTCCACAGCCCTAAACAGTCAGACTCCAAACTCAACCATGGCCAAGACCAAAGAGCTGTCAAAGGACACCAGTAAGAAAATTGTAGACCTGCACCAGGCTGGGAAGAGTGAATCTACAATAGGCAAGCAGGTTGGTGTGAATAAATCAACTTTGGGAGTAATTGTAAGAAAATGGAAGACGTACAAGATCATTGATAATATCCCTCGATCTGGGGCCCTATGCAAGATCTCATCTTGTGGGGTCAAAATGATCATAAGAGCGATAAATAAAAATCCCAGAACTACATTAAGGGACCTGATAAATGACCTGCAGAGAGTTGGGAAAAGGTATCAAAGGCTACCATCAACAACACACTACGCCGAGAGGGACTCAAAATCTGCAGTGGCAGACACGTGGTCAGATGAAACCAAAAAAGTACTTTTTGGTTTAAAAAAAACAACAAAAAAAACTCAACTCGTGTTTGGAGGAAGAAGAATGCGGAGTTGCACCATATACCTACTGTGAAGCATGGTGGTGGAAACATCATGCTTTGGAGCTGTTTTTCAGCAAAGGGGACAGGACAACTGATCCGTGTTAAGGGAAGAACGAACGGGACCATGTATCGTGAGATTTTAAACCAAAACCTTCTTCTATCAGTGAGAGCATTGAAGATGGAACATGGTTGGGTCTTCCAGCATGACAATGATCCCAAACACATCGAATAGGCATTAAAGGAGGGGCTCCATAAAAAGCATTTCAAGGTCCTGGAGTGGCCTAGCCAGTTTCCAGACCTCAAATCCATTAGAATTTGTAATTAGAAATTTGAAAATAGAAATTCTCTATTTCCTCGAGCATAAACTCGGTATCAGTGTCTCATATAGGAGCGAAAAGCCATTTTGCGGATGCTGTGCTTAATTCCAGGGTTAGTGCTGTCACCTCACAGAGGTCCATGGTTCGATCCCAGTGTGTGTGCATGTTTTTCCTGCATCCATGAATATAGCCATTGATGTTGCTGTGGCAATAAATAAATATCCTCGAGAGACTGAAGAGCGTTGTGCTTGTGGATATATTAAATGCAAAACTGAGCAAACAAGATTAAATGCAAAACTGAGCAAACAAGAGGACCCGAAGCATTTTATCCTTCAGGAAATGGAATAAAGTTCAAGACTTTCCAAAAACAAAAGTAAAAACTGATACTATATGTAGTGTTTTGGTTCCTGGCTAATTACAAACACTTTCATTTGCCTTTATTTTATTTGATTGAGCCACCAATGAAAGGTATTGTGTCTGCAGTAGAATTTTCCATA
Organism: Parotocinclus maculicauda; assembly: GCA_034780255.1. NCBI lineage: Eukaryota > Metazoa > Chordata > Actinopteri > Siluriformes > Loricariidae > Parotocinclus > Parotocinclus maculicauda. The sequence continues at coordinate 2,205 of JAUZSU010146600.1, read as the reverse complement.
TACAGTGTTCCCTCGTTTAAACGAAGTATTTCTACACTATTTTAGCCGTAGAACTTGCAGAACGTTTGGGTAACATCGTAGGGCTTAAATGAATTCAGTCTATAATAAAACTTTCACAAACAGAGAACACAACACCACAGATAAAAACTTGTCATGTCGGCAAGTAACGACTCAGGCGGGCGATGCTCTAGTCTTACTTCTCGTTTTGAGTATTCTCGTATGGTGAGTATTCATCCGCTGAGTAAACACGCTATTGTAGTGTTTTTAACTGTTAAATAATCAAGCAACACGCTGAAGTAACGGAACGTTTTCTTTACCTAACACACCATACATCACTCTCGTATCACACATGCTCCGTCTGTACCGAGCTTACAGTACGTCATATCCTACACATTGTGTAGATACAACAGCTATTTACTGTAAATCATCATATTTTATCATTTATAACATTCATTTACTGTTAGAATTAATATATTTTTTTTAATATTTTATAAATTGTGATTTTTTAAATGTAAAAGTCCAGCAAAAACCCGCGAAATAGCGAAACTCTGCGCTATATTTTTTCCATTAATATTTTTTTAAAACCCGTGATGCATCGAGTCAGCAAAAGGTGAATCGTGAAGTGGCGAGGGAACACTGTACCAAAAATATAGATTATAGTATGCATTGAATATCTATATATACACTCATTGTTGACGTTATTAGGTAACCTTCTTGTTTCTACACTCATTGTCCATTTGATCAGTTCCACATACCATATAGAAGCACTTTGTAGTTCTACAATTTCAGACTGTAGTCCATCTGTTTCTCTACATGCTTTGTTAATCCAATTCATTCTGTTATGGTCAGGAACAGGAACACCACAGATCGGCTACTATTTACAAGGTGCATCATTCTCAGCACTGCAGTAACAGTGTCAAAGTGGTTGTTTGTTAGTGTATGTTAAGCCAGTACAGCAGTGCTGCTGGAGTTTTAAACACGGTGTTCACTGACTTTGCACTTTGTTAGACACATCTATTATATTACATAAAAAAATGTAGGAGGAAGAAACCTTGGCAGGACCAAGATGCAAAAAGGGTGGCCTAGATGTTAACTAAAGTTTGTATTAATAGTCAAATTAAGCAAATAATAATACTTAAATTGTAAAAGATTTGATATATTGAGTCCTCAGTAGGACGTCCTTAGAGGCACATCGTCTCTTGATAACTGAATGATGGTGGGAGTAACTGCACTCTGCTGTGGCCGGGCTTCTATATGGTAAGTAAAACTATAAACTGGGAAACTATGTCGAAACTGGGATTTTACCTAATAAAGCGATCAGTAAGTGTACAACTACAAAAACACAAACATCACTCACCTTCAGTAATTTCAAGATTACAAAGGTTTCCTTTCATTTCTATATATATATATATATATATATATATCTCAATATCACCTGCATTCTGATCTTTCCAGTATAGTAATATTCTAAACTTAGACTGTTCATGCAGCACTACACATGGAAGTGAGGAATAAACCAACAGTACTCACATTGTCCTTCCTGCTTAGGAGCCAGCAGGACATGGCAGTGGAAGGCGAGCAGCATGGACAGCCTGGTGTGAAACTCGCCCACCGTAGAGCCCTCTATGAAGCCCTGCAAAGTGGATGACACTGTGGAGAGGGATGACTCTTTGACATCTCCCTCTTTCTGGCATCCCTCTGAGAATCAAGGAGACAAATCAGATTCAGGTAATTAGACTTCAACATAAAAGCTTAAAAGGGCCAAATAACCAGTTAAATCAATCGATGTTTCTGCAGGAACTCTTAACATGACTTTTAGATTCTAACTTTGTTTAAGAACCTTCAGATTAAGCCATTTCATAACTGCTGTCTAAGCCCTGTTATAGTAGTGGATAATTGTATAGTCAGATATTTTGCAGATGCCCTTTGAAATGTGAATTTAAATAAATGTTTACACACAGGAAGTGTGTGCAAACCTAATCAAGTCAATTTTATTTTGTAAAACAACACACACCAGTCCAACTAATACAGTCGATTCCGGTTAACCACATCGGGACGCGATGGTTTTGGTCCTAATAACCGGATGGACCGATTAAACAAACATGCCCTATGTTACAAGACGAGACGAGCTATATAACATATTAAATGTTTATTAAACCTTTATTGTACGATTTACACGTATAGAGAACGTACAAACAAGAACTA
>JAUZSU010146589.1:0-14984 GCA_034780255.1 Parotocinclus maculicauda | reverse complement strand
GAAATAAGCATACATGGTCATTAATGCACTGGTAAAACAATGGTATATCTTATCTAATGGAGGACTAATACTTTTGCACAGTTCTGTATTTATGATGATCACCAGCATGGGAAGTGAGTGCAATTAGTCGTCTTGATCATGAGTGCATGTTCTATGTAGTCTTACTTAGCAGGAAAACAAAAAAGGCAATGGCTTTTGGGAGCATATTTAACAAGCAATGATATACGGCAAATCTCTGGCATGTTCTTCTCTCCAGTCACAGTGGTCTGAGACTTTGTGGAGGATCAGGATTTTTCATAGAGTGAGGAATACCACAGTTTGAAATACAGCCTCTCTGTTGAAAGCATAAATCTTTATGATACTCCCTGTCCTTACTCCAGGGCTTTGGAATTTTCCCATCAACTTCATGTATAAATTCGCTGTTTAGTATTTGCAAGACTTCGGTTCTACCAGTTATACATATAACAATGGTAATTTAAAAAGGCACCGTCTTGCTCTAAGGTGGGAGACCAAAGTCTGAGAGTCTGGTTCGTTGTAGAGTGCAAGTCACACTGCAGCAGGAAAATGACCCACAACATACCTCAGATCTTAGCAACAACCACTTAACGAACCAAAAAAGATTAATTAGTGCTGACTGACGGTTACCTGACCTCAACCCCTTCAGGCATTTACTGGGGTAGAGCGAGAAAGCCAAGCAATAATCAAATTCTGTAACAAGATGCTCATTGGAATATTGTGAAATCATGCTGGGAGGACCTAGATCATCAGATTTCGCACAATCTTCCAAAGTAAACTTCAGCTCGAGTGCACTGTCATTCAAGCAGAAGGGAGAACATACCAAATGCTACCAAATTCTAAAATACCTGTAATTTATTTAAAGATTCTACTTTTCACTCAAACCCACTTTCACTTACACTGATTTTATGATTTGTAATGAAAAACTGATTAGAACAAAAAAAAAATTACATGGTCTCAGACTTTTGGTCTCCACATGGTCCTACTATGTTTATATCTCTGTGTGTAACCATTGCTTACCTTTGCCCTAGTGACCTCCTGCTTCTCTATGCAAACCCCGCGCATACACAGCATGCCCTCCCCGCAACTGGTGCCGTCTGCCCAGGGAAAGTGGCGCGTCTGGCAGACAGGTTGTCCGTGCGTCTTCCCCGTACACCATAACCGCTGACAAGGTGCCTGCATGAGCGGGCAGGGCTTTGAACCGGAACCAAACGCCAGCTCACACTGTCTCTCCAAACCGTACGACGCTCCGGGGAGCACGTCTGGTAGCACCAAAGGCTTCTCAGGCTGATCCAGCAGACAGTCACCTACACAAATTAGGATATGTTGGATTGTAGTCACTGAGATTAAGAAACGAATGGCCCTGGTCATCTCTTGATTTTATAGCCACACAATGATAAAATGGTCCTTTTCCCCCTGAATACACCATAAGGGCTAAATTATATCAAATATAGTCCTCTGTTATCTGTTTATTATCTGTCAAATACTGCAATTACGACGTCCTAGAAGTATTTCATATGGGAAAGGAACTTGTTTATGCCCCAAATTAGCGTAACATAAACCTCAAACCTAGTTTTTTAGAACACTATTCATTGGTGATGTTGACATTATTTGGACAGTGTTGGACCACATGTTTGATTTTTAATTGGAATATATTTGTTTAACTCCCATCTGTATTAATTAGGCTAAATTAAATGACGGAGTGTTCGTGTTAACATGTGTCACCGTGATTCCAAGGGGTTTAACTGTAAACACCACAATCAGTGAAATCACACTGGACCCTAGCTCAGAAAAACACTTCAGCACTGCTTTTTTTTCCTCGTTTCTCAATGAGTACTGGCATGTTCAAATTTTGGCAAACATGGCACAGGAAGGTGTCATTGGGCTAATATAATACGCGAGGTGATGTACAGCTCTGGAAAAACGAACGACTTCAAATTTTCTTAAAATCAACATTATCTCCATGTGTTCCAGCAATTCCATTCCAGTATCTGATGAATTCCAACACACACACACATAATTTTACTCAATGAGCCACTGATTAGGTGTTCACCTGAACAAATCTTATTTATTGAGGAAAAGTACAATACACACAAACTCTGACTGTACCTTGGTACTCATTGTGCGGTAATGTCTCCTAAGAAAATAGAAAGTCTGCTAAATGCTGTAAATACAGACCGTGCTCCGATGTGTCGGCTGAATTGAATTGCACGACTCGACTGGTGCAAGTTCACCAAGTGCCCAACAAACGACGAGTGCGAAGACAACTTTTTCTCTCTAAAATACATAGGGAACCAAGGTACCACTATACTGACTTTCTCAAGTTAAAACATTAGTACTTCTTGGTAAGGTACTGGACCATGGATCAAAAGTTCCAGGGTTCAAACCCCACTTCTGGCAATCTGCCACTGTTGGGTCGTTTGTAGCCCCCAATTGCTCGGGTTGTAAGACTGTATCAGTTGTAAGTCGCTCTGGATAAGATCATCTGCTAAATTACATAAATGTTAATGTTTTTTGTCATAACAAATGCAAAGATGCTATCTAAAGTATTAGATAGGGTTATGCAATAACCCTGCTGTACCCAGAGGAAGGCACAGATGATTCTAATAAATCTTCAGTAGACAGGTGGCCCAGTGGGAGCGCAGGGACCAAAAAATGGAGAGAGAAAATTAACAGTCCATGGTGGGAGGCCAGGGACAGAAGTACTGCTGTGCAGCTGGTGCACTTGGAGTTTGAAATAAATATATATATATATATATATATATATATATATATATATCTGTCTTACATCAAGAAGGTCCCGGGTTCAAGGCCTGGGTCCTTTCTGTGTGAAGTCTGAATGTTCTCCCGGTATCTGTGTGGGTTTACTCCAGGTACTTGGGTTTTCCACCGTCCAAAGACATGCGTGTTATGTTAATTGCTGTCTCTAAATTGATCACTGACGTGTGTGTGTGTGTGTGCGTGTGTATATGTATGTGTATATATATATATATATATATATATTTATTGAGATGAACTTGTGTATGGATATAACCTTGTGTGTGTCGCTTAGATGGCCACTGATAGCGACGAGTGATTTTTAAAGCTTTATCGCCATTATTAGTGTCAGACGGAGTTAAGCGTTAAGAAATCCAGTGCATTAAAAATTTTGTAGAACCCGACATTTTTTCTAGTGGCCTTGCCTTCTGTTTAAAACTTTACACTGGGACATTCCACACTGCTTCCAAATATTAGAATCGGTAGCATTTTTGTGAGCAGTATATATGAAACTGACTCCTACGTTCCTATCCAGACCTGCTTAGGAACACTGGAGTGTGTTACTGCTGTAATCCGATCAAAGCCAGACTGCATCAGGCTGTGTATTCTAACCCTAATTTCAGTCAAGTGGTCTGGACGCCTGCCCGTAAATCATCTGAACGAGTGCGTCAACCATCAATTGCCTCTTTGCCAGAGACGGGCATGGTGATTTGAGTTGGTTGGCGTGGCATGGGTTCACAGTCCAGAGTACGCTTTGGAAACTTGGAATGCATCCGCCTTCCAAGAAACACTTAAATGCATACTTCATGATGACTAGAGTGTGACAGGGTATGTGCAGAACATCAGTTGAGAGAGCATGCAGCATTACTCAGTTTGAAGTATTGTTATGAACCAATCATTTCTGTTCAATTAAAATGGCCTAAATAGAACGTTGTCATTGCAAAACCCTTAGGAATGGGTACCAGTAGCAAAAGAAGCTAAAAAAATCTAGAAAATCCAGATTGACCTTTGCCAATGTTAGAGCTGCCCAGTAGTAGGCACCATTTTAAACTGATACTGATACATGGGACATGGACTTGCCTGGTTCATAGATAACGACAGTGTTTGCATCACTATATTGGTGGTGTTCCTACTTCTTTTTATTATTTTTCTGAAAATCTAGATTGCATAAGTGCAGCCCAAACCATTGGAGTACAGACATGGCATGACATGTCTACCAGGTCTACCATTGACCTGTTTACCATGCCCATGGTTCACTGTTCAGTTTGATGGGCTGCAAATGTGTTCAGTATGTTAGGGGTGTGCAATATTTGGGGGAAAAGGGTGTCTTGCTTTTTGGGATTTTGTTGATACTTTGGCAGTGCATGTGTTAAAAAGGTAATCCCATCTCTTTCAACTGGTGACAGCATTTATGTCATTGCTATCTGCTGATTTTCGCCTTGTAAGGCATGATTTTCCACTAAGGTTTGCTGAGTATGTTTTAGTGCTGGTACCTCTGCTGGTTTGAGCTTTGCACGAGCTGAGTGTCATAATCTATCAATTCTGCACAGTGGTTAGTTCGTAGATGGTGAAATAAGTTCATGCTGAGCCGTCTTTAACAGTAACCCATTTCTGAGTTTGCAGATTGACGTCTACCAATTAAATCGAATGGCCTTTTTGATCCTTTGGTCCTACAATCCTAATGTTCCATTGTTGCTTATCATGGATCGTAACTCTTAGGTGATAATAAATGACCTGGGCTATATCCACTTACCATGACCGCTGTCCAAGAAGTCCGTAATAATCGCAGCGCTGCATGGAGACCAGGGACTGGTGCGATTAATCCGGATCAAGGTCGGAGACATCATGTGATTGTCCTGCAACTTCCCGAAAACATCCTCGCAAGCCTTCACATTGTCATGCGGCATGTTGAAAACGTGGCCTGCGCAAGGAACGGAGGGAAATGTTACAATCTTCGACGCTGCTCATCTGGACTGTCATTCAAACCACAGCTATGTGAACAGCACCTGTGATCCCTCCAACACCACCACCAGCTCGGCCCGATTTCCTTCCCTGGCCTTGTAAATGTGCTTTTACCAAAACCAGAGCTGAGGCTACCCACATGGAAATAAGCAACTCCAAATGGGTATCATGTTTCCTCAGCTGTTTTGCAAATTCTTACAGAGGAGAACGAGATGGCTCACATACTCTCATAATGTTCCTTTCGGAGACATTAGGTTTTCAGTCCAATTGACAATGAGTGCCAGTCATAGGAAACGTGAAAGCTAATTTGACATCTCATGCCTATGGCTAGCATGCGTGGCTCGGAATGTGTACTTACCCAGCTCGTGAGCGGTGGTGAAAGCAGATGGCAAGCCATCATCCTCAATCACGGAGCAGCTCCTCTTGGGGTCGCACATGGTGCCAACATCTGCCATTCCCAGAGTGTCACAGGTGGAGGCTCCGCACAGATCCTGTTTAGGAAAACCATGGAAAATCAGATAGGAACTCCTTTAAGTCAGTGAATCCCAAACTTTTTCTGCAAGGTCTCCCATTTGTAGATAATATTTTCAAGCCCCAACCAGCAAACACGCATGACTTTTGCCTCTACACTCCACTGGAATGCACTTTTGTTTTACTGTGTAACAGTTTACTTGCCTTGCCTTGCTGAACAATAACGGCATCCCCCCTGCTTAAATGCACATTTTTTGCAGTACCCCTGATTGCAATGTCCTACACATATGAAACAATCCTTGAATCTTGATATCGTCTTGTACGCAGCTTATAGACTCCAAACTGTAAGAGGAGATACAAAATAAGTTATGCAAATGAACGCAATGATGAACAGATTTCAGGGGGGAAAAAACTATCAATAAACAAAGCACTGTGCTTCAGGAAAATGTACCTCCTTGTTTAGGCGGCTTGTGACCGATCAAGCATCAAACAGTGTAATTCAATAATCACAAACACACAAGGCAGTCCGATTTAGTCAACCACTCTGCAAAACGTTTCCATTCATCCAGGCCCGTTCAAAAAGAATTACACAATGAGTCTACAAACAAAAACGCACGGGTTGTAACGCCTGATGAGGCAACGAAAAAAAAAAAAAAAAAATCTAGAGATATCAATAATGCGCTCATGGAATCTCCTCAAGTGCTTTTGACTCACAAAGAGGTATTCCAGATGCTCCGTTCAAATTTCTCTCGAGTTTGTTCTGCAGTGCTTTATGTTGCTGTAAAATGCACCGTCTTGGGCCAAGGCAAAGAAGTTTCCAGCTGACCTATATTGTGTAACCACATGTCTTAAAACAGGTTTGCTTGAAATATTCACAAAGCCATGCTGAGTGAAGATCATAATAACATGGTTTTCTCCTCAAAGCTGTTTCAGGCTAAAAAAAAAAAAAACCTTTCACTGACAAATCTGTAAAAATGACTAAAATGGTTTGGAATAACATACCGTACTATAGAGATAAAAATCACAAAATAACATTGTAACTGGCTCTGATGGTGACAGACAAAGGCTGGCCAAATAAAATTACACACTAATATTTCATTAGACCGCCTTTAGCTTTGATTACTGCACGCATTGGCTGTTGCGTTCTTTCAACAACCTCATGCAACATATCAACATTTATTTCCCTAGTTGCATTAATTTTGGCTGGGTGCTGACAGTGACAGAATAAAACCACTATAGCACAACTCAAACACGTTCAATAGAGTTCAGTTCAGAACGCTGTGGTGGTCAAGTCATGTGTAAAAGTGATTCCTCATGCCCTCAGAACCATAATTTGAGCACTTGGCATCCTTGAATATGCCCGTTGGCTGAGGCCTGACCATCTGAAACTGGTCATAACCCAAGATCATAATGCTGTTACCAGAGGCCTGCAGAGTGCCAGTATGTTAGGTGGGACAATAAACAGTTAAGTGTTCTGTAGTTTTATATATATATATATATATTTATTTTAGTTTGGTTATTTAAGTTTATATGTACTAAATTATGTACTAAATTAAACCAAATACTATTTACTATATACTATTGTTGTAGTCCTTAAAAGTTATGGACAATTAAGTCACCAAATGTAGAGCACACAACAGTGTATAATTTATAACAGTATAAAATACAACTTGGGCAGCACGGTGGCTAGGTGGGTAGAAGGTCCCGGGTTCAATTCCAGAGTGGAGTGGTCTGGGTCCTTTGTGTGTGGAGTCTGCATGTCCTCCCTGTGTCTGTGTGGGTTTACTCAGGTTTCCTCCCACAGTCCAAAGACATGCACGTTAGGTTAATTGGTATCTCTAAAAGTGGCCCTTAGTGTGTGACTCTGTGCATGACTGTGCATGTGTGTGTGTGTGTGTGTGCGTGTGTGTGTGTGGATGGATTGATTGGCACCCCATCTAGGGCTGTTCCTGCCCTTGTGCCCAGAGTTGCTGGGTGGGTACTGGCTGGCCCGCGATCATATGTGGATTAAGCAAAAGATAATGAATGAATGAATGAATGAATGAATGTGTGCGTTCTGGTTGTGGTAGGCAAAGGACCAACCCCCTGTGAGACATATTAAGGGGGGATGCCACTACTTAAAAAACAAAAACAATTTTTTGCCTCTTTAATTAGCGCATGTTCTGTGGCGTTTTGATGACCATGACTATGAGTCAGACTATGTATGGTTGATGCACCGATTCATGCACTTCTATTACCCTTTTTCTGATGATTTCAGTGATGTGGATTAGGGTCAAATCTAAACTCATTATACCACATGACCTTTTTTTCATTGAAAAAGCATCCAATCTTTATGCTCCCCACAAACTTTTGCCCCCAAGTAGCATCACTAACACAGCTGTTTAGTCCCAGTTCTGTGAGTTCTTGTCACACTTAAACATAGCTCAGATGTCAACTCGTGATATGTTTTACGATTTGTTTCAACAGGCATTGGTCTTCAAGATTTTTGTCCGACCACACAGCTGACTGCTAACTACTTTCCTTCCCGCCTTTAATAATGTGTTGGGCATGTCTTAACCGAATAAAATTTTCCGACATGGTTGTTTAAGAAATGAGAAGCTCCTGACCGATCTCCAGCTGATACATATGAATCCCTGTAATAATTATCCAATCAAAGGCTCTTTAGTTTTTGCTCATGTCAATTTAAATGGTGACCATTTTTCCAGAGAGTCGATGGGACCCTATGAGCCTTCACTGAAGACCTGAACCAGAATCAGATGGCTTCACAGAACTGAGATCTAGCTGCACAATGCTGATGTGTTGCCAAGTTAGCATGCCTGAGCTGCTTTTATTAAAAAAAAACAGTCCAATGGTAATACTCAAACTGAAAACTTATTCCCAAACAAAGTAATATGTTAGCGAGTAGATGTTAGCGAGCATCATATAAACCAAGGTTTTGTATCAGTGTGACCAATTTGTTTGTGCACTGCAGTTCTAGACCACTGAAAACTCTATCCAGATGTGAAAGAATAGCTAATTCCAAATGTTTAAGAAAGATCTGGTTTAAAAAAGAACCTTTTTTCTTCTTTTATGTAACAAGTTTATGTTTTTCTAATGTGACCTAATTCTCACATCTGCTCTATCTCTCTTGACGAGAGCTGCCCTGTGAACAAGATACTCACTTCTTCCTGCATTGTCTCCTCTTTTGCTCCTTGGCGATTAGGTGATCAAAGCTTTTGTGAAAGTTGTACACCTACGCAGCTGTCATTGTACAGTGTGGTACAGAGGACGGGACCAAAAAACAGGCCCATAGCGTTTTAGCAGAACAGCTACGTAGGCTTCGTAGGCTTGTCTCGTGCCCAAATGAGTCACCCCTAACTTGGTAACAAATATAAACAAAACAACTCATGGGGAACTTGACCTAATTAGATTACTAAAGCATATGACGCCTTGTGGTTGTGTGGTTAAGAAAGCTGCTAAAGCCATGATGAAACCTGATATTTGCTGAGAGAACTGGCCAGTCAGCCACCTCCACTACAGAGTGAAGTGTCTGGTGACATACTACTCTCATAAAATTATGTATGGGACATCTTATTTAGAAGTGGGTGTCAATGGATTTAGCAGGATGTTAGTGGGTTTGACGTGAAGTTCGTGAAGCCGGTTACGGGCCAGTGGTTGCTTAACCTCGGTGGTTAGGGGCCACTAGGCAGCACTGAGCTGAAGTCAGATGCTTTTGTGTGCTGGAGTAAAGCTTCACTCTCTCCAAACCTCTCCACCGGGTCTGGCAAAAGCTCTCCATCACTGGCTAACTGAATATGGAGGATTATTTTCTCCTCTTCTGACCCAATTGGCACCCAACAGTGAAAACATATGACTTCCATTAGGGCTTTTATAAAACACAAACTGTTCCATGTGTGATTCTCTTTCCCTATGCATATTTTGGCTTCTTTGATCTGCAAGCCACCCCTTCGCTGTTAATCACCTAAACATAATACACCTAGCTCTCCCCTGAACGGCGATCGTCAGAGTTCCATGTGTAGGATTACATAAACCTTCTTCGGCAAGGACAAAATAAATTGGATCCTCTGAGCTCATTTCCTTGCATTATATAGGATATTGGAGCTCAGTAAATCTGCTCTAATTCACCATCGTAATAGTAAGATTACATATTTCAAGCTGCCTTCACATGTTCAGTAAAACACATTTTAAAGGGCCTCCCAGAATTACGATGGAAGTTCCCCAATAGCTGGTTGCCTGGTAACGGCAACTTTTCTGTTTTTCGATTTAACAAAACAGTTCACATGATTGTATGACGTGGGCCGTAATGAATCGTATGAAGTACTGGCAACGCTCAGGACCACGTTAACCAGTCCAAGTGCAAGGGAAGTGCTGTGATTGGCCCCTTTCAGTTCCTCAAAGGTGTGCCTCTATGCCACACTTTCCTAAGTGTAGTTGACAACATGCTAATTACTCAGCGCCTGTATATTACACAAATCTGATCATTATGTGTACATAAATAAATGATGCTGGTTGATTAAGAGCCATATGAGTCAATGGAAAAATGGCTTTAATACCATAACAACCAATAAGAAATGTATTATATAAAAATAACCTGGAGATCCACCCTAGTAAAGAATTCAGTTTCAACACACCTGTTCTGAATAGCCAGTCTGCTTTCTGAGCTGGATCAGGGATAGAACCCAATTCTGAAATAAAGTTTTGCGACAGTAACTATTGTTCGGGAGTATCTAAGCCATGTACCTTAATGGGAATCATTAAAGCCCTTTTCTTCCAGATATTTCCACTGTGAAGGTAATTTGTTTCTTCGTGTTATTTTGTTCAAATAAAAGTCACAGTTTTGTATGAATTACAACCTTTAAAATAACTTCCAGTAGTGCACAAGACATGTTCATATGTGTCAGAGTTTGGGAAACACTGTTACAAGGTAACCAACCTTATATATTATTATATACTGAATATATATATATATATATATATATATATATGAGTTATTGCAACAAATGCCCTTATTAAATGAGTCTCATATGAATTTCTCATGATTACCAATGGCCAATGGAGGAAATCATGCCACATCCTGGAGTGGAGTGCAGTGTTGATGAGCATGAGGATGGAGTTTGTGTTTAAAAGTGCTGGCACATAAAGGTAACAAGTTGCTCCAGAGAGACCCTTTCCCCAGGCTTTAGCTGGAAAGAGCTTTCTATAGCAGGTGGACTTTGATGAGGTGGGATTTAAGGGTCTGTCCCTCTTTCTTGCTCTCTTGTAATGGGAAACATGCATGCTCTAAAGGAATGGGTGGAGGGGAGGAATGGACAAGGGGAAGACTGTATCGAACAACTCACAGTTTTGTTAATGAAACAGCCCAAATTACATGAACCCGTCCCTTCATCGTAGCCATGTATTAAACCCCCTTTACTCGTACATGGTAACCAGAGCTAAAATTAGAGTATGAAATAATTGGTTGACTTTATGACGATTATTCATATTTCCTCTCAGTATAGGTAGTAATTCTTGGACTCTGTGAAACATGACAAGAGCCATGGTATGACATAACTTTTCCTTTGACATCACTGGAATGACATAAGCTTTTAGCTGCTGTGAGAAGAGCGTAGCATATCAGATTACATGTTGGAGTTCTTAGAGCAGCCTAGGCAGGGCTTTCCTCTCTGCCTGTTTAAGTAATTCATACAGTAATGCAGATTTAGATTTAGAAAGACTAAGACTTACTTCCAAGGGCTTTTAGTGGGTCTCGTTTTGATATGATTTAGGTTGAAAATAGGTTATAATTATGCTGACTGACTTACATGCATTACACTGACTCATTTTTTAGACATGTCTAGTGCCTCCTCAAAGTAAAAGCTTCATACACGTTGGTCTCATTTCAATACCAAGGGACATTCTCAGTACAAACTATATTTAGCTTAATCGAGGTAAACTTGTGAGAAACGTGGGTCTTGTTGCCGACTTATCTTAATGACCTAGCTGTTAACTGTAAATGTCTGAGGCCACCACTAGATATGATGGTTTAAGCAATGGAATAATGATCATGTACAACATGCGACTGGCCTCGAAAAAAATTGGATTTGTTTCTCCATAATTCTCTTTTCCACCGATCATCATTGCAAACTTTGTGAGCTTTAACATTTTACTTTCTAAACGCAATTCTCAATTTTACTGATTGTAAGGTCTTCTTTTGGATCTGCTGATATGTACAGCTGTGTATAGTTTACATTTACGGAAGTTAGCAGACGCCCTTATCCAGAGCAACTTACAACTGATACAGTCTTACAATCCAAGCAATGGTAGGTTAAGGGTCTTTCTCAGGGACCCACCTGTGGTAGCTTGGCAGAGGTGGGATTTGAACCCTGGACCATCAGGTCCAGAGTCCATGACCTTAACCGCTGGGCTACACATATCCTAGGTTTTTCACCCTGTTCCCCTTTTGAAAACTGATCAAGCTTCTTTGAACTGTAGAAGGGTCAACTTGGCATCCCGATGAAAATGTCAGATTGTCAGATGCTGCTATTGCTTTAATGAAAAATGAGGTCACAACACATACTTGCCACTGTAGCTTATACTAGAATAGCTTTCATTTTGGAAAATACTGCATACAAATGTGCTGTATTGTCTGGTTGCCTTCTAATAAAGAGTTTGGCAAAGAATTATATATGATCATTATACATTGCTAAAACAATGGCATATCTAATCTAATTGTGCCCAAAGACTTTTGCAAACAACTCTAAAACTTCTGTATCAGCATTTGAGCTCATAGTCCTGACTGGTCCACCACCCCCGCACTCTGGAACAGAGAGGATTTTTCTATGCCAAATCCTTGAAGCCATATCTCTATCTTTAAGGAGTAACAACTGCAATAACTACAAAAATTCAGGGAGGACCGCTCTGCGCTCTGGCTCCCACACTTTTCCGTCTCTCAATGGGGACGCAAAACTAAACTTCTGAGATCAGCATCTTAGGACACATGTGACTCAGAGGCACTTAGCAAAAGGCTTTGCTCGTTTGGCGTGTGGAGGGCTGGCCATGAGCCCGCACATATGGGCGTTCCTGCACAACAGCTGAGAGCGAATGCTGACTTCAGTTTGGGTTTGATTAGGGGTGAATCGGTGCAAAGCATGCTGAGGTTGGAAAAAAAAACAAAAAACGGAAAACTTTGAACCTTCAGCCATGGATGTACACAGACAGGGATATTACTAAGCAATGGTAGATGTCGGTTCCATTCACTAAACAGACCATGTGGCTGATCTTTGTGCACACAGCTTGACACTGGTCTGTCACTTGATCAATCAATGTCATTGACCCACATCATTTGTACAGAAGACTGCTCAGTTTGCTATCTACGCTGCTCACAAAAATCAGGGGATATTTCATTATGGGATATTTCATTTTGAATAAGCCCTAATTTTTGTGCGCAAATGTATGCCCCATACGCTCACAATACCGTTAACTACTTTACTCATTTTCTTCCTTCACCAACAATATACCTAACTTAACTGCCTTTAGATGCCAATGTCTTAGCCTAAAGTTTAATACTCAAGGTGTGTCCTGTAAACCCCCTATTTAACATTCAAATTAAGGGATGGATGCCTGGTCATACCTGACCTTTTCCTGTAACACTGTCATGTGCCCCACAGACTGAGATAGACTCAAGTGCTCTTGTTGCAGCCTGCCCATTGTACAGCAAACTCTCCAGTAAGCCAAGCTGCATTCCACCTGTTTGCTGTTATTGTGTTAAAATATTCCAAATAATGTCTGTTTCAATCGATATATTAAAGCTGACTACATGACTGTGATGTCATATAAAGGATATAACACACTGCCCATCATGACTGACCCCAACACACACACTTTGGATTAGATTGTACCCTACTAACTGCACTACATCACCTGTTTGGTGAAGAGGATGGCCGTGTCCCAGTACTCTGGATGCTTGTCGCTGTTCTTGTTCATCTTCTTTTGCCAGGTGCAGAAGTTGCGAAGGGTCATGGCTGCGTTGCCACTCACTTTGGGTCCCTTCTCCTCCTCTTCAATCACCACGAACTTCACCACGACGATGCTGATGGGGTTCAGGATACTCGGGTGCTTATAAAGGCGCGCAGCTACCGCCATGAGAGTGAGCACGTAGTGTTTCATGTCGTCCCCATGAAACTTGGCCATGGACTCATCAGCCACCACCAGTGTCTCCACATAACGAGGCACCGAAACGAATCTCTTCAGCCGGCTCTTTGCCATGCTCGAGTCGCTTGCACTGGCTTCTTCCGAGCGTTTAAACTTCTCCAAAGCCTGTGCAGCACCGCGAACCGATCCAGTGTCCACGCCGCACCTCGACTTGCCCTTGCCGTCGCGGTCAAACTCGGTGTTGGCGCGCCGCCGGAGAAGATGTGCACTTTCGGTGCTACGGTGTGGGCTCAAAGGCGCAGCGTCATCGCTCACTGGGTTGAGAAAATATTCCCAGCCGTCATAACCGAACGCGCCTCGCAGACCGTCACACAGACTGAGAGCCGTGTACGACATAGGGTCCTTATTCACGACGCCTGCATAGAAACAGCGACGAAGGTCCGTGCGCTTAGACCAGTCGGGCATGTCCGGAGCTATGTGCGAAGAGAACGTAGGGGCGATGAAGCTAGAATCCGAGTGCAAGTCCAGCACGAAATCCTGACCGAAGGCGCTAATTTGGAAAGCCACTCTTTGTGGCAGCGCTTTCGCTTCAGAACCGACGAAGTTGGTCTTTGCAAACTCGTGATTATCCAATCGGACCGGCTCGCACAGCTGACTCTGCATGGAACGCGCTACTTGAAATTTCGCAGATAAAACGTGCACTAAAAGCAAAGCGTTGGTGAATAAAAACATGATTGCTTGCAGTACGCAGTGCGATTTAATGCGAACCTGCAGGGTCTGGGTGGAGTGCTTATGAAGAAAGTGGTCTGAATTTAGTCTGTGAAATAACTCGGGTTTCAAGGGTAATCCGAACAACGCCACGGATTAAAAGGTCGCCTGGTAGCGTCCGAGTTCCACCAGAACGCGACCCATTCCTTTGCTGCACCTGGATGCTCAAGCAGTCCTCTGCCGTGCGTCTGCCGGCTTTATGGAAGCGAGTCATGTGTAAACAGCGAGCGCCTGTCATTGGAGTTTTTTTGGGGAAGGTCTTCGGGTGCGCTGATTGGACGCCTCATGTTTTGCGACACCACTGCAGCGCGCGCTTCTCGAGTGTGGCCTTCCCTCCCACTTTACGTGTCCATGCGCTCTCGCAGCTCAGTTGCACAAGTCCTGTGCACCACTCTTGGTTGTGTTTTGACAAAAAATCAATATTTCATTACTGAATGTGGCTTTTTTGGGCTCATGTCTGTATTTTAGTGTGAAATATCTTTCTTTCCACCTCGGCAATGGTTCGTTGCAGTCTGGGGAGCCAGTCCATTTGGTCATTTTTTATCATTATATTGGTTTTAGCAAAGAGATAACGTTTTCTAAAGATTTAGTCCATACAGTTTTGCGGTCATGTTTGCCACGAGTACAAGAGGAAAAGCCCTGTGGAAGCTGTGGCACGAGCTGAGCCAACGGCAAGGAAGTGCAATGTCTCTCACTTATGGCTATATATGATTTTTTATGCTCTAGTGAAATATTAAAATACAAAAAATGTTTACCAAGAAACAGCAAGGAGATGGTGATGCATATATGTTACCTGGTTCATAATCTCTCTCTCTCTCTCTTCTTTCTCTCTCTCTCTGTCTCTCTTTCTTCTTTCTCTCTCTGTCTCTCTCTCTTCTTTC
>JAUZSU010146579.1:0-14984 GCA_034780255.1 Parotocinclus maculicauda | reverse complement strand
AGCTCAGCCACAGTGATCTTTGGGTTACTCTTAACCTCTCTCACCAAGGCTCTTCTCCCACGATTGCTCAGTTTGGCTGGACGGCCAGGTCTAGGAAGAGTTCTGGTCTTGCCAAACTTCTTCTATTTAAGGATCATGAAGGCCACTGTGCTCTTAGGAACCTTGAGTGGTGCAGATTTTTTTTGTAACCATGGCCAGAGCTGTGTCTTGCCACAATTCTGTCTCTGAACAGAACCATCTCAAGAAGGATAAGAAGAAATAGACAGCTTTGGGTTAAATAAGAGTGTCACAGCAAAGGGTCTGAATACTTATGAATATGCAATATTTCAGTTTTTCTTTTTTAATAAACTTACAAAAAACTCTACGTCTGTTTTTTTTCTGTCAGGATGGGATGCTGAGTGTACATTAATAAAAAATCAAATTAACTTTTTTGATTTTAACAAATGGCTGCATTGAAACAATGAGTGAAAAATGTAAAGTCTGATACATTTAAAGAGAACAATTTTAAGTCTGAATATCTTCTGTACCCACTGTAGGAAGACAATAAACACACACAAACCCAGGAGAACAGTAAACCAGGAGGGCCTACACTTTCCGGGATGGCATAGTTAGCACTGTAAACTCCAGAATCTCTTTTTTTGTCCAAAAAAGAAAAATCTTTTGTGGTGCAGAAAACATGAGCATGTTTCAATTCATGCGTTTGTTGGAGCTAAAGATGCCAAAGAAACATGCCGTAATGGGGGAACAGATTGGCAATAAGTTGTACTTAACACTTCTATTTTTAATGTCTCTAAAATACTCCTACATGGTTTTTATAAATGTGTGTGGGCAAAGATATCACAATATATCATGGTTGCCAGCCTCTGCCATTTTGCTACTAATAAATAAATGAGCTTGAAGTAAAGAAATACACTTTATTGAACTTGATTGGTTTTAAATGTGTACATGATTACCACATAAAAACAGCATCAATACAATATTTTTAGGCACACTTATGCCTGTACCCCATGACTTGGGGACAGGTGTCAGATCCTGTGGGGGGTAAAATATGGCTATATTGTGTTCAGAGGAAAATGAAAAAGCCATTTTATTCAGTTAATTCAATACAACCTTTTTTCAGTGCACTATTACAGAAAAGTTAAAGACAGTTAAAGGTCACTGAAAACTGCAGTGCAAACCTTGCCAATTCAGAAAAGAATTCAGGAATTTTAGTTTAGTATTTAGTTCACTGACACAAAGTCACAACAGTAATATGTCTTTTTAACTATGCTCACTAAATAAGGCATGCACAAGTTATCTATCATAAAACAGCTGGCGTATGACTTTGGAAGAAGGTAATCAGCAAACTACACTGCTCACATTTAACTTTCATTATGGATATTTGATATTGAAATATCTCCTAATTTTGTGAGCAGTATAGAAACAAAAATTATAGTCATATCCTGTATTTGGTACACGTTTTAAACTTCTATGATATAAACTGAAGAATTGATTGGCTAATTAAGGATGTTCACGCTAATGCTTTAAAATGCTTTCAAAGATGCCAAGTTCTGAACAGACTGAATAAGATATAGCATCTCATATTAGGCCCTTCATTAGCAACACTCCAGAATGCAAGGTCAAGTTTGGTCCTGTGGAAGAGCAAACAAAGGGTTTATTTGTTTATAAGTTTATATAAGTTTAGTTTAGGCATGGGTATCAAAACTTGATTCTGATTCGCAACCGGTCGCAAAATTCAAATACCCATTAGTAAAACATTTTGATTCCTACTAATACATTATGTGCTTCAAATGCATGGCTACAATTAGTACAAAAATAGGTCTAGAAGCAAGCACTTACCTGCCAGCACTGAAGCATCAAGTAGTTTTGTTTTGATACCCTAGAGCATTAGTGGAAGATGGATGCTTTAAAGCACTTAAAAGTTTGTTTCCACTTTGAGAAAAAACGAAAAGGCTTAAAACAATATGTGTGGAAAGTTGATCTGTTGTACAGGCAAAACATCTAATGCTCCAGCATGATACCCAGTTCTTTTTAGCAATGACAAGGCTAAAATTCATGAATCACAAAGTTGAGATATAAAAATAAAAAGGCATGCTTTATACTGAAGCATTTGGCACCCTTTTTTACCATTTTTCTATTAAAACTTGGAATCAATAAGCAGAATCAGAATAATAATTGATAAACTGCAAACAAATCCCAACCCTAGTTGTGTGTGTGTGTGTGTGTGTGTGTGTGTGTGTGTGTGTGTGTGTGTGTGTGTGTGTATTTCCAAAGAGCTTTTCAAATAGAGTGTAGTGGAAATCACACCCTGCTATATGAATATTCATTTTTGCCATTTTCTGGAGGAAAAATGTGTGCACGTACATACTAAAAATGCAACTTAGTTGTTAACTGTTCGAGTAACTTAAACTGAACCATTAAATGAAAAGATGAAAAAGATGCCAGAACTCTTAATCCACCTAGAGCGACTCACTGTCCATCTGTCCATCAATAATCATGGTGTGATTTAGTACAATAAAAAGTTATTCGGTCCCCTTTACGTCAACCCCCAGATTTCTTCTGTATATCATTGGAAGAATTTCTGACCACAGAAACAGCTCAGATCCTCATACAGTCTCATTTCCAAATGTAATTATTGCTTGCAGGTCTGTGTTCATGTTTCATTACAATGCCTTTACTCAGATCACTCTGCTGGTTTCCTGATGCAGCCAGGATAAAATTTTAAACTCTCATCCTAGTTTTTCGGCCTCAGAAGGTGCTACTATTCAGAACTTTATATCTGCATGCCAAATTAGGTTTTCAGCTTCAGTGTGTCTGGCACATCTGTCTCTGCAATTGTGCACTCAAGGCCAGATCTTTAGTTCAAGCTTTAGTGCCCTGTCTCGTTACTGATATAATCAGCTTCTCACATCATGCTGAATGGCCCAGTATCTTTTTTTATTCTGTAAAAGTCTGAAGACTTACTTCGAGTGTTTAACATGTAAGTTATGAGGTGCCGGAACTCTTACTGACAACAAGGAGGCCACCAACATTAGTAGCGCTGGAACATATAGTACTGTGCCAATATTACCTCACCTCACATTACCTTACCTCACCATAATAATTAGATTTGTTGATTTAGCACATATTTAGTACATATTGTTGATGATTGTGCTAAAAAATATCAAACTTGGATTAATCACTCCATAATGAGCTTTAGCATATCTTAGCTTTATCACACTGTTCCCCATCTGAAAAGTGGTTTATTGGCTGCTTCTCTTCCAAAAAGGTCATATTTGAGAAAACATTTCTGCACTGAATGTATAATTAGTGTGTCAAAATGCTTATCTTCTCTCTGGGCTGCATTAGTCTCTACTCTAACAAATGTATATGACTTTAAATGTCTGATCAAACAAAGTATGTATGCTGCTCAATAAGGTTATTTTACTTTATTTTAGGTTTATTTTGTTATTCTTATTATTAAGATTATTAACCTACTTAACACATATTGGCGTGTGGATCTGGATCATTTCACAGCATGAAAACAGTGTGTGGATTTTGGGACATTTGTGGATTGGTTTGTATTTGAGAATTTGATTCTATTTGTGGCTGGCACTCTGCAGGGTGAAGAGGAAGGGGGTCAGTGAACGTGGAGTAATAAGTACAGCATCTTTGCATCTTTTCAGCAAAGCACACCAGCGAAACAAGCAGAGGGGAAGAAAGAGTGGTGTGTCTGCAATGCAAATACAGCACTGTGTAAAAGTGTTAGGTCACCATTACATTATATAAAATTATTTGTCCCTCTATTTCTTAGAATACAACCAGAAAATATGTATGTAGTATGAAATAGCTGAAGAAAAAAATCTTAAAAACCTAGCTACAGACTATGTTGTTAAGTATTTAGTGTAACCTTTATTTACACTTGGGAAACTGACCTAAAACTTTTGCACAGCGCTGTAAGTACAGGCATTTAGTTTAGTGTTTGAACAATGTGATGACAACGTAAGTTTTTAGAACATATCAGGGACATTAATTAAAGCATACCTGTATGTAGAATAAACACAAAGGTTCTGGCTTCTTCAACATCACATTTTTTTATTATCTGCCAAATGATTGAGGTTAAATCAAACTGAAACAGATTTTTAGATCACACCCTATAACTATCCAAAAAACGATGTCACAGCAAACAGTTAATACCCAGATATTTAAGTAAAAACACAAAAATAGATCGATCAATGTCAGCAAAGTATATTTACATTTATTCTAGTATAAATTGTGGGTAATATATACAACACTGTCTATACAACTATGCTAAAACCTACAGGAAAGGAAATCTGCATGCCTTTCAAATCCTCTTTTCCTCTGTCAGCCCTGCAGTGGTGTCCGAGTGTGATGGTGTTTCTGCATGAGGGAGCACTGATGTTGAAGTGTGTGTGTGTGTGTGTGTGGCATGCTCTGGGAGATGGCCCATATTGTTTGGAATACATTAGTGTGCAACATAACTCTGACTGCAATGCCACAAGGCAAACACACCATGGCATGAACACACATTCTGACAGGGCTTGACTCAATACTACTCTCTCCCTAACCTTTAACACCACTCATGCGTGAGTCGCACAAACAATATGACCCAAGTCAGTGCCAGGATTATTGGCATTCTCAGTAAAGATGCCTAAAATTGTTATAAAAAAATTTAGTTAATAGCTTAACCTCACACTAAAAATCTGAGAGAAAATAACCTTTAATAAACTGTATGTGTTCATTTAACAAAACCACATGCTACAGATAATGGCATTTGCTTTAATAGAAGGTTAACTTCTCAGTCTGAGAATTGAAGCAACCACAAAGAAATTTTTTTCAAAACCCGTTTTACACATCTTTATCAGCTGGGGCAAATATTTTTGGAGCATGCTTAGGAAGAAGTCACAAAATTATGTATACATCTATGCAAAGAGCTTCATACTTCAGACCTTCAGACTTGAATGTGCAAATTAATACAATTATTGTGTTACTGTGATATACCATAATATACCAAAATAAAAAAAAAATCATAATAATAATTCTGGAACATTATGGTATATTGCAGTATTTTTTTCTATTGTATGGGTTTGTACCTTATTCTAGAGTATATAGAATATAATAACATATTTAATCATGTATATAGTGATAGAGTTTACTTTGCTCTACAATATATGTAACAATATATATAACAAACAGAAGTCAGAAAAGAAAAATGACTTTTTGGCTGTAGTTGTTTCCCCTTGGTAAGACATAATTATGAATTCAGTGTAAAAGCAAAAGTTACACATTTTCCAGTCTACCTTAAGGATGGCATATCATGGCTTGGATGCACATATACATGAGTATCCTTGCTCTTCAGTCAATTGCTAAACTAATTTATATTGCTGACTGGATAAAGTACCCATGCATACATATAAATAAAAATTAACATGAACTGTTAGAGACCTGAGTTAATCAAATAGCACACACTGTAATAACATACACTCTTATGTATTCCAACATGTTTTTTACCGAGGTGATGGGGTGAGTTACTAGAGTTACCAAGAGCTTCTCAAACAGACTGTGCAATTTATAGACTTTTTTGTTGGTTTAGATTTATAAACTAAAACAATTCCAAACTGCAGACTCAGCTCCTTACTTGGGTACAAGTTCTTCTTTTTCATCTCCGGTCATCGCTTGCTTTATCCTCCATTTCTATATTCTGTTCTTTAATCTGACAGAGCCTCTCCCAGCTGTTAACTGAGTATTAGGCTAGGCTATGCTGTCATAGCCCAATGTATAGCCCAACCCCTAATCTGAAACCAAAAACCCATACCCTTAAACACAACCCCTAAATATAATCATATCTTTAACCCTACACCCCAAACTCTAACCTTAACCCTAAATATAACCCTAATCCTATACTTAACTTTATAGATAAACCCTAACCTTAACCCTAAACCTAATGCTAATCCTGATCTTAAGGTCATCCTTAAACCCTAACTCTTACCCTAATCCTAACCTTATCTTTATCCATAAACCCTAACTTTAACCATAAACTTAATGCTAGTCCTGACCTTAAGGTCATCCTTAAACCCTAACCTTAACCCTAATCCAAAACTTTATCCTTAACCCCTAACCTTAACCCTAACTCTAACATTAATCCTATACTTTATCCATAAACCAGTAATTAATCCAATAACTTTAATCCTCAATTTAACCATAATCCTAACCTAAATTTTAACCCTAATCCAATGCTAATTCTAACCATCACTTTATCCGTAAACCCTAACTTTAACTCTAACTCTAACCCTAATGTTAAAATCATAACTCTAATCCAAACCCTAACCCCTAAACCCTAACACTAATGTTAGCACAGTCATAAAACACACATTTGATATAAATAGATCTTATTAGCTTTAGGTTAAAAGCTAGGATCAGTGGTTTGCATTGCAGCCAAATAGCTTTCTTGTTTGTGTGCATTCATGAAGCACACTTTGATATGGAGCCACCAGCTGAAAAGAGCAGTAGTAATTACAAAACAAGCATGAATCACAAGTAATCTCTACACAAATACAGTATTGTTAATATGTGGTGGGTTTTTAATCTTATATGTCCTATATTTTGCAGGCATTTTTGTTGAATCATTAGCTGAAAGTGTATTTTATGACTATTACATTGCCCACACATTTCTTGTAGCACCATCTCTACTACAAATCTCCTGCAATCATCTAGATTCATGAATCCTTAATTCCTTCAAAATACTCCCCTTAAAAATAGGCGTAGCCTGGAGTGGAATTTGGGATGTAGAGAGTTTTAGCACAGCATCAATTTGACCAAAATAACCACTGAAATGGAGGCGAGATTTGAAGTCTCTTCTCCTCCTCTTCAACAGCCACAGCGAGCAGATATCAAAATAAAGAGATGCTTCGGGCTTATAAGAAACCAAGCATCCCTGACATGAATTTTGATCAGGCTTGCCATGTGTTGACATGTCAATTTAAATGTGCCAGTTTTACCAGTTGCCCAGGTATCACAACTCATCATCAATAACTATTATATCCATAAGGTTATGAATCATTTGCATTTGTGGCTCCAGGCCCAAACTGACCTGTCACAGTTATGAAATGTTACATCATGATTAACTGTCACTCAAATAATTGTTTCTAATGATGTAAGCACTCTTTTTTACAACACACTGTACATTAATGTGAGTTAAATCTGGTACTGGCACCAACTAGCAAACTGGTATGTGAATTATTTATGTTAAACCTTAATGTTTTGAATACATTTTTCATATTTAATTTATTTTCATGAATAGTGATTTATTTTAAATTAACTATGTGCAAAAGTTGGAAGTATATTATGGTTTGTGTTTCTCATCGACACTTTTAGGTGTCGTAGTTTTCTCTGCCAAGAAGAGACATGAAATGTTTATACTCTGGTTAAAGGTGTATAGTGTTTTAAATGTAATACTGTCTGTTCTGGTAATTAGAGGTTATTAAGCAAGTAGAAAGGATCCTGTGATCTGCCGACAAGCACGATTAGCTTCCACAGTTTCCATGTCCAAACACAGGTGCCACCTTTACTAGGCATCCCTGTTTCTGCCCAGACCATTTACAGGTCTTTAACAAAAGGAAATTTGTTGTCACTGCACTCACTACTTCAGCCTTACTACAACAGCCTTTATACACCGCTCCAGCTGGTCACCCCTAGTAGTGATACATTTTTTGTCTTTATATCAGATGAACTTTAAAATGCATGTATATGCTTGTAATTAATAATAAAGTGATTGTACATGACATATCAGTTGTTTGATCCCTTGCTTGCATTAAAAGACAATTTGAAGTACGTGTTTGCCTCAGCTCAGCTAATTAGCATGAACACAATCTGCTTGTAGAAGCATATGACCTAAATCTAACCACTGTGAAAAATTATCACAGACATGTAATAGTCTCGAAAATCCTAGGGACAAAGCTGGCCTTTGAGTCACAGGGTACTCTGTCTGTTTGTGGTGTTCCCAGTGCATCTGTTTGTACTCATTTCATCACATGACAGTGCAGAATGGAAGAGGTATGTTCATTGACTTCTTATAAAATTATGTACAGAAAACTGTCTGCATTCAAAAAATAGACCCTCTCTTTCCTTGAAGGTATGGAAGATGGCATATCATGGCTTGGATGTGCATATACATGAGTATCCTTGCTCTTTAGTCAATTGCTAAACTAATTTATATTGCTAACTGGATAAAGTACCCATGCATACATATAAATAAAAATCAACATGAACTGTTAGAGACTTGAATTAATCAAATAGCACACACTGCAAAATGAGTATAACTACTGTATTTTTAGCATGGTTCTTACCAATAGTGAGTAACAGGATCCTAGACACATTGATTTTGGACCATGGTGTTGTAGATTTGTCAGCTGCACATTCATGCACATTCATCTCCCATTCTACCATATCCCAAAGTCTCTCTGCTGGATCAGTGGTGATGTCACAGATTTGACATTAATCATTATCATTATTTAAATAGCCATTAAACAATGGATAAAATATAATTACACATGGTCTATAATAATAGTCAAGACAAGATTGAATGTGTTCCAAGCAAAAAAAAATCTCATACCATCATCATCATGCCAGCTTAAACTGCTGACAAAAAGCATGCTGAGTTCATGGACTCATGCTCTTAAAGTAAGCAGGCGTTCATCTCAGCAGGTCATATTTCTTACTTATTTCTTACTTTTTAGAGAGAACTGACAACCCTTCCATTGAAGTACAAAGTACTAATTCTAAATAATCAAATTATTGAAGTAATGAATTTAACCAACCACAAGGATTATGGTTTATGTGGCTGTGTGTTGATTGACTGAAGTTTCTGTGAATAAAACAGATATTTATATTTTTTTATTAATTTATTAATTTTATTTTTATTATTTTTTTGGGAAACACCATTATGAAAGCTCTGCCATTGAAGGAGATTCCTTTATTCAAATTAGCCAAACATGGCAGTTCCTTTAGGTGTGAAAAATGTGAAGTTTACAGCACTCTGTTGTAAAACCACGTACCCCAAAATGTAATCTAAGAACCTTCCAAAAGCTGCCAATGCCAGTAATGACTTTATTTGGCTCTATAGGCAGCCCACTACATATAACAATAATGTGACTATAATTATGCTCTCTCAACATGCAACTGCTTACTGCATAAGTCCTAAACATCACATTTAAATTGACTTTTCAAAAAGATCAGTTGCAGAACAATTACGAAGCTGAAGCTTTCAGACAGAATGACTATGAGTCATGTTCTAAGAGCAGTGCACATGGCAGACGAGACGTTAATGCTTACCCACCGATTCTGATGAGTGAATGGAATGTGTTTTTAATTGGTGTCTTTTTTTTAATTGGCTCTATGCATGCTTCTTCAGAATACCCCTGCTTGAAGCTGGAACAAAGCAACAGTAAGATAAGGACCACACACCAACAGATGCATTTATCATCTTTCTTGTGACACATGCAGCAAGACTTTCAGTGGTGGCAAAACTGAAGCAATATGAAATATTTATGTTACAGTTAAACCCTAAAACTGTGGAAGTAATTTATTTTATTATCTGCAGAGAACAGAAAAAGCTGGGGTGACATGGAAAAAACATGGTGTTTCTAACATTTACTTTGATAGTTGTTTAATTGCAGACAGTATAAACCTGAGATATTTTTTTTTGTTTTATCTGAAACTTTATTTCAGTTGTTAATAAACGTCAATGCATTTCAAGTCTGCAACACATTCCATATAAGGTTTCGATGTAACAATTTAGGGCTATTAATGAAAAAACTAAACATTATTTGATTTCAAACAGGTAATGTCAACAGGTGATTGTAATTTTTATTTGCTAAAAAAAGTACACAATGACTGAGTATTTGAGGAGTAAAGATTGACAGATGATTTCCATTTTGTCAACAAAATCATAAGAATATGTTCCTCAAGAAAGATCGAAAGATAGTGCATGCTCCCTCTACAGTGTATAATATCAGTAAATAATCCAGTGAATCTGGAGGAATTTGGACATAAAGGGTAAAGATGCAAGCCTGAACTGAAGGTCCGTGATCTTTGATTTCTAAGAGAGCACTGCATTAAGAACCATGAATAATCAATAGCTGATATACAGTAAACACATGGGTAAAGGAATACTTTGGCAAATCTTTGTTAACACAATATTTGGCAGGAGTTACATTAAAGAATGCCACTTAAAACTTTATTGTGCAAAAAGAAACCTTATGTTAACCATGTACAAAATGGTATAGACTTCCCTGGACTCTGATCTGGTCTGGGATGGACTATCATACAGTGAAAATATGCATTGTGGTCAGATTAATCAGTATTTCAGATGTTTTTAGACCCTTTGTGCTCCAGACCAGACACATCCAGACTGTTATCAGCAACAAAACCAAAAGTCAGGGTTTGTCGTGGTATGGGACTGTATCAGACCAACAACAGTGTAATAAGACTACACAGTATGACTATGTTAATGTCTATTTTAGTTAGGTTTCACAAAACGTAATGCTGTCGATAAACGGTACAAACTGGATTTGCACACATTTTATTCGAATAGCACCATTGTGTGTACAAACTACACAAACTGTATTCAAAACCGTAATGGCATCGTTGCAGGTGTACTATTTTTAGATGCTAGTTAGTATAGTGAGATGCTTTGAGATGTTTACATAATTGAACTTGATGACTTATAATAGGCTGACCATCCAGCAGTGCAAATCAGAAAACTCTGCCAGCTACCTGGCAACCCATGCAAGGCACCTTCTTCAAAGTGTGCTTAATTTTTTTAAAAAAAGCCATTTTCTCCACTTATTAATTACCTGGGGTTCTGTGCAGTATGAGAGGGTGAGTCATAGTCAGCATGCTCAGTTCTGATTGGTTCACCTGATTCTCGGTGCTAATGGATCTTTTCTGAGTTGTATGGGAAATTATAATGCTGCACTATTCATGATTAAGGCTGTGCAAGTCATTTCCACACAGAAATATTTATTCTGAGAAGGTATTTTTATATCATACATGCAAGAAATTGATTCTTTCTCTTTTCAATTTTTCCCTTAGGGATTAAACACTGTACAAAGAATTGGCTGTTACAGATATTGATCAGATATGGACTTCCTGGCAGTAACAGAGGCTCCTATTAGCACACAAATTATTTGAAAAAATGTCACATATTATGCTTTTTGACATTTAATTGCCCATCGTTATGTACAATAAATTGCATAAAAGTATGTTGCAAGCCCATGCCAGGGTTCAGACCCAGGTATTTTCCAGCAGTTTCTTACCTATTAGTCATACATACTATTTTAGTATGTACTTATTGTTATTATTTATTATTGTCACATGAGCAATAGCTAATGACAGGAGCAAAAAAAAATTATTAGAGCTTGTACAATTCAGACCAATTAACCTAACATATGTTTATAGGATGTGGGAGGAAACCAGACTATCCAAAGTAAACTTACACGGGTCAAAACAGGGATAGATGAAACTGAATTTTAGTAAATGTGTTATCTCAGGTGGTACAAGGATGCCCACACTGTGTTTGGTTTATCAATGTCTTATTTTGTATGCTAAGATAAGTTTGTGCTAGATTAAATTTACTGTGGTATTGATAGCGATAAAGGTATGTCAGTAAATTATATGATTTTAATTATATTTGAACAAAAAGTGCTTATAGTTATAATAGTAGCAATAACAATGAAACCAAAACACTGCCCATAATTTAATTTGTCCATAATTTAACTGCCCATAATTTAATTTGTGCATTTGTAAAAATAATTAACATCCAGTGTTACATGATGACTTTCCGCATGCAATTTATATATTTGTAGGTCAGTGTGTACACTGATTGGTTATATTATTATGTAAGGGACTGGACTTAACCGGGAAGTCCAGAATTTCTGCAAAGCTAGTATTGTTGGACCCTTGAGCGCTGATCTTAGCCCGCATTTTAATGTATTGTACATTGTATACAAGGTATTTATATGATGGATGGAGGAGTGGCAAATTGTGTACATGTCATATGTTCTGTGCTTGGTGACAATCTACTTTACAACTTAAACACTACACGAGAGTTGTTCCAAGGGAAGTGGTCAGTGATTGTGCAATACTGCCACCATTGGATTATATATACCATTGTTTTAGCAATAGTATATTAACCATACACACTCATCGACCAAGATAGCATTGTTAGAATGCTGCAAAACAAGGCACATGCAGTTACGTCACAGGTAGATATGTAAAAAATTACAGCACATCTTTACACTGCCAGAAGCATGATAGGCATTTCGATGAATTACCTGCCATCTAGGTCATTCTGACCTAGCTTTTAGGAGGTGGTTGGAGCAGTGGTTCTGTGAGGACACACACACAGTGAACAGGCTCCAGGCGGTCCAGACAGACCATCAGAAGAAAGGATCGGTTGATTCATTGACAAGCACGAGCAATTCACGATTTTCTTGTCCAGAATCCAGACATAAATGACACCTTTACTACACACCCCTGTCTCTGTCGGGATCAGTGCCAGGCACTCAGCAGAAAAAAAAAGTTGTCACAGTTCCCAGTGTCCTGCTATTGACAGCCAGCCATCATCACCTTCGTTTTGCAGTGGTGTCCTGTCTAAAAAACCTGGTCTGCTGTGGACTAGAACTGTATTGTCTTTATTGATCAAATCCAAGTTCTGTTTGGGAAAGATTGAGGTCAAGTATACTGTTGGACTGTTGGATACCCCAGGCAGTCTCAGTCAGATTGACTTCCTTGGCCTGCCCAGCCACCAGATTTATTACCAGTCAAGCATTTTACAGGAACAGACCAGCTGGCATGCCAGCTTTGGCAGCAGACCTGAGTCTGCAGGATCTTTTGGCCCAGCTGCAACGTCTGTGTTAATATGTTCTGCAGGATACCATAAAGTACCTGTATGCTTCCATGTGCAACCATCATCTTGTATCCAGGCTAGTGGCAGCATAACATTGTGACTAGAACCTCCTTACAATTATATAGTTTACACCAATAAAGTTATCCTTTCGTTCCAATATTGCAATAACTTACATACATCATTATTATCTTTACACATACACTGTAAATTTTATCCGATCGCAGCTTCTACAGGCCACAATGGCAAGTATTTACTGTGACCTCACCCTACACTTGAGCAATTGTAACATCTGGCAGCTTCAATTGTATACCAAGTTGACCCTTCTACAGTCTGAAAAAGCTAGATTACTAATTGTCTTTTTGGAAGAATAGCAGCCAAAATGTTTTTGGAAGGGAAACAGGGTGAAAAAGCTAATTCTCATAAAGAGTGAAATGAAGATCAGTGAAAAAAGTATTTTGGAGTAACGAATCCAAGTTTGAATTTTTTAGGTCATCGACAATATGTTATACAGTCGAATCCGGTTAATCGGACCACATCGGGACGCGATCGTTTTGGTCCTAATAACCGGCTGGTCCGAATAAACGAGCATGCCCTATGTTACAAGACGGGACATGCTATGTAACATATGAAATGTTTATTAAACCTTTATTGTGCAATTTACATGTATAGCAAACGTACAACTACTGTTGCTTACGAACTTTGTTCATTGAAAAATTAATTTGCAAACAACACAATGTATAGGTACTCAGCATGCAAAGCATAGTACTGTAAAAAACAAGTTCTTACTAAATTTCAGTCAACGTTTGAAGAACATCCAGTGTGATTTTGACTGCACTTGAACAAAAACAAGAAAGGGGGTTGGGTGTGTTCACCTCCCGCTGGTTTTGCTTTTGTCAACACAACTTTTCGGATTTCCTGACCTATGATAAAAGCATAAATTCTCACAGGGATCCCAAAAATCCTTCCATAAATCGCCGAATCGCTTTGCAGTGGCTAAGTGGCAACTTGTGGCTTCTTTTTCTTATTCACTCTCACGTTCTTTGGTCCGATTAAGCGGAATTTTGGTCCAAATAGGCGAATAACATTACACGTATATAATAGGATTTGTTTCGGTACTTTAGGATTTGGTCCGAATAAGCGGCTGGTATACAGCTAAACTAGCGTAAAGGCTCGTTCTGGGATATTTTACTTGAAGGCAGTTCGAAAGCTCCTTTTTGCAACATGAATCAACAATTTAGCCAATCAAATTAGCAAAAGCACTAGTGACTGCAGGCTGGGAAAAATGCATCTGTCAAAGCAGCTTCTTTTGCTATGAACAGACCTTTCAATCCCTCTTTTTCAGGTTTTCGGAAAAGGACGGCCATTCTCATCTGAAATACAGATTGAAAACCTCTAAGCATTCCTACTCAGTGCCTTCTCTGCTGCCCTTCAGAGGCCCCTGCAAGATAACAACTGTCCCTGAGAGAAGCTCAATAGGATGTTTAAGAATAAACAAGAGACTTGGTGAATGCCTTCCTGCTTTCCCACACTCTCACCTACACTGACCATGCATTCACTCTCTGCATGTACACACATGCAGGAAAATAGGAGCCAAGAATTTGCAAGCACAGGGAAGGCACTGTGTTTACAAGGCACACCATCTAAGCCTGAACATCACTTTATAAATGTTCATGAAAGTCAGACATTAGAGGAAACTGACCCAAACCAAATAGTCATTAAATGCTGACGTTTGGTCACTTAGCAGACCCTTTTACTCAGTGTGATGTACAACTGGTAAAGTCTTCCAATCCAAGCAATTGTGGGTTAAGGGTTTTGCTTAATTTGCTCATGGTCCTATCAGTGGCACCTTGGCACAGATAATATTTGATCCAAGACCTTCTGGTCTACAATCTATTACCAAAACTGCAAAGCCACTACAGTCCCAAGACTAAGATGAGAAATAAAAGTATTGTCCACATATATTTGGTTCTACAATGTACAAATTAGGAAAATTAGTGGTTCTCTAATGTTATATCAGCTGGTGAGCAAAGTTTAACAAGCTGCATCCATTAATGAACAGTAATAAAGTACTATGATA
>JAUZSU010146568.1:0-14984 GCA_034780255.1 Parotocinclus maculicauda | reverse complement strand
CGCAAAAGGTAAACAAACAAGACATAAACCCACGTGACGGCCGCGGCGAATCGGACACAGAACGCGAATCCTAACACTGTGTTACATGTTTTAATATTTAAATTATTATGATAAAGATCATTACTGCTTCACGTTATTATTATTATTATTACTATTATTATTATTATTGGTATTTTATATTATAAAATTTTTATTATATAGATATTTTATGTCTATCTTCTCATTTGACTCATAAAGAGCAACATAAAATAATTCTGCACTTCCCAAAACTCGTGTTACACAGGTGTTATTGTATGATCAAATAGTGGGAAATCTCATTACTGCTAAAGAGGACCAAAAAGAAAAGATCAATTATAATGTGAACATGAGTATGAATTGATTTGAGTTGTGTTTGATTAAAACAAACTTTGCGAAACAATTGTGAAAACACTTCAAAACTGCTTTCTTACTACTAACAAGAGAGAAATGGAGGGTGTCGGTAGATGCAAGACACTGATTGAGACGTTTCTTGCTACCACTATTGAATTCCATTTAACAATATGAAGTTTGAGCAAGTTTTTTAGAAAAAAAATTTTATAAGTTAGGGAATTAAAATGTATGATATAATAAAAATGTTGGCTAGTGGGACTGCTGGTTTGAAGATGAGTGATGTGTGTGTATAGCTGCACTGTGAGCTTCTTTTAAAAATATAAATGGTATACAAGTTACCACACTGGTAAATTAGATGGCACCAAATGCCACTTTCTCTCCACTGCAGAATGGCAAAGAGAAGTGGACAATCTTAATGAAGCGAATTTATGACCTTTTAGCACAGAGACCCTTGTTCTATTATACAGGTAATTTCTGTCTCACACACACACACAGACAGGCCAAGTGGATTTTCTATTATTCCCTATATAATATGCTGTAAAGCCTGATGCAAGAGATAGAGAATGTAGCAAAAAAGCTTCAGATAGTTGGGATGTGAAATGGAGCCAGGCGTGACAATTATCAGACATTTCTTAGTGTGAGTTTGATTATAGTGGGTGTGGCATTGTAAACATCCTAACTGACTCTTATTTTACAATCTAGACATGGTGCAGAAACAATGACGTTGAATGTCTTGAATAGGAAACGTAAATGTTTTAGTTCAGTTCAGTTTTAGTTCTTCATATGCTAATGGTAACAAAGAGCATATCTAATTCATTTCCTCTTTTCCGAGGTTCTCGATCCAGCGGTGACCCTGCTACGAGAGATGATATCAGACGGAACGATCAGCCATGCCGAAGATGCTCCCTCTCCTATCAGACGAAAGAATCAACCATGCCTAGGATGCACCATCTCCTCATAGACCTAATACATTTAACTGCTTATTATATAATGTTAATTATGTTTATTGCCCAAAAGAGGATGGGTTTCCTTTCTAAATCCGGTTCCTCTCAAGGTTTCTTCCTTAATCTGAGGGAGTTTTTTCTTGCCACTGTCGCCATTGGCTTGCTCATTAGGGACAAATAGGGACAAATATAATTAAATTGTTACACTTGTTTATATATCAATGTAAAGCTGCTTTGTGACAATGTCTATTGTAAAAAGCGCTATACAAATAAAATTGAATTGAATTGAATTGAATTTTGGATGGATGTGATTAAGACCCATGTTTGATTTAGAACATTTTACAAAAAGCTCATAAGTGACATTTGAATACAACAGAATACATAGGGTTTTATACAAGGTTTTATACAAAAGCCTTTTTAGTGCAGGATGATCTTTGATTTGTGCTGTTGTGGCACTACTAACAGGAGTTTTTTTTAGCAGGTGCTGTATGGTGTGTTGTCTACCATGCAGTGCAGCACAACACACAATGTTGTTTTATATTTAACTGTTTAAATTATTGACATTGATATAATAAATGTTTTTTTTTGTTTAACTTTTTTGTTGCACTTCATCCTTTAAAAAAACATTTAGGCATTAGGTTAGGCATTGATAGTTACTGTGGTGTTGATCTTGTTTATTGGTTGTTGAAACATTTGGGAAGAAAAGCCCTATATGCATTTGTTTTAGTGTTGCTAATTTGATTAAAGTTTAATTCAATACAAAATAGATACAGGAAGAGTATATGAATTTGAAGTTATTCATGTAGACACATTTTCTGGTTGGGTCATTCAGATTTCACACCTCTGAGGTTGCCAGGATTTTCTTGCATAGAGTAGCATTACAAAGCTTTCATTTAATTCCAAGCTGACCTTATAAAGAATTTCTTACTGCTACGATAGGTAAAATTGGATGAGCATCACAGTGGTGCATAGCTTGGCACTCTTTTCTCATAACTACAGACACCTAATTTTGATTCTCAGGCTGGCCACGGCTTGATTCTGTAAATTTTTATGTCATTGTTATTGTCATTGAGGCCCAATCTTACAAACAAATCTTACTAATGTAATCTTTCAGGGATATTTTGCTGATTACCAGAAGGAAAATGGTTTTCCCCCTAAATGTTTTAGGTTACTGAGGTTAAAGTTAGGTGTAGGTCAAGCACTGAATAGCTAAAGTAATATAGTGTCAGTGGAAGTGCCTACAATGATAGAAACACAAACTTGTATGCATGTGAGTTTCCTTGCTATACCTGTGAGGACCGAATGTCATTAAAATGAAAGGATAAGGTCCTGGGTTTGCCTGGGTCCCTTCTGTGAGAAGTCTGCATGTCCGCACAGTGTCTGCATGGGTT
This sequence comes from Parotocinclus maculicauda, assembly GCA_034780255.1. Classification (NCBI taxonomy): domain Eukaryota; kingdom Metazoa; phylum Chordata; class Actinopteri; order Siluriformes; family Loricariidae; genus Parotocinclus; species Parotocinclus maculicauda. The sequence continues at coordinate 12,280 of JAUZSU010146568.1, read as the reverse complement.
TACATTCCTCTGACAGCCTAAAGACATTCATTAATTCATTATCCTAGGCAGGGTTGCAGAAGAACCCTAGACAAGGCGTCAATCCATCATAGGGAACATGCACTCACACACTAATTTTAATCTTTAAAAAGAATTTTTGAGAATTTTATTTTCAGACCTATTAAATGAACTAGCAATGGAAATGTCTGCTTCTTCAGAATTATTTTTCAGTACAACAGATTCAACAATTTAGGTGTAGGCTGAAGATTAAGGAACAGAAGGTGATCCTAGTGGTCAGTTATGGCAGGATTGTGTGTCACACACAAGCACATTGTGCATCACATACAAATCTGTAAACATCTTTGGCCATCCTCTTCTCCTGGCAGCTCCATTTCCTTTTCTAATATACTCCTCACCCCTTCACTTTTTTCTGCGTAGAGCCTAGTCCACATCTGTGCACCTTCCTTGGCTATAACACATCATCCTCTGCTCCCTCTTCTTCTTAAAACATGTATTCACCTCAGCCTACTCATCACTTACCTCATCACCTTCATTACCCACATGCGCATTGACATCTGCTCCAGACCAAAGCTCTTTTCTCCGTGGGTACCCTGGGTACCCTGTCCATCCACATTTAACTCACTCCAGAAGTCTTATTTCTCTTTCATATCACACCAAACTTCCAGAGCATATGGGCAGAAGTGATTCATCATTACCCCTTCATTTCACACTCATCACTCTCAGACACACTCTTCACCTCCTGTAGTCTCTTAGTGTACGCTTCCTTTTGGATTACCCATGCACCATTTCTCCTTCCATCCACATCACCGTAGAACAGTTTGAAACCACCCAAATGCTTCTGGTTTTATTCACCTGTATCATCTCTTGTACACATAGTATGTCAACCATTATGGTCTCAATGATATGACATATCTCTCTTCAGCCACAGTGCCATAATTCAAAGTTCTGAATCACACAGCCACTCTCCTGCCCTTCCTTGCCTCCCATTGCCTTCAAACTGCAAACACAACAGCATAGTTTCTGTTCAAGGTCATTGGTAACCTGGACCTTGACTGATACTGTATTGAAATGTCATTTATGATCCACAGTTTGAATCTGGCACACAATTTACACCACGTGCACTCCCTGATGCAACCCTTGGGGCTGGCAATAAGAGTACACTGACATATAAACCCCTAGTGCTAGTTCACACAAAATAGATAACTTTTATATGTAAATTATCCTTGTGTCCTCATGGTTTCCATCTGGCAACTGTGATTTTCTAAAAATAATTAGTTAAAATGGTTTGAAAAGTATTGTAATTATTAGGTGTAAATCTGTAAGAGTAAGTGCTGCCTTCAGGGTGAATTCCCTTCTTTGACTGACATATAATATATTTTTTACCCTATATTTGAAATAATGATTGTAGATATCAACCTTACTGGTTCATACATTCCTCAAAGAAGGTCATATCTGCCTCTCTTTTGTCTTATATATGCCACAGTAGGTATTGGAGAATATGAGTTCTAGATCTGGGATTCAGATAAAGCCTAAGCAGATATCCCATAGTTCATATGGGCCTGTTATGAAGTAAGAAGTGATCTGAAAAAGCAATATCTGATACACAGGCCTGAATGCAATACATTGTCACACACATTTTCAGAAATTTACTCAGAAGGCCTAGTAAGATGCCTGTACAATATGCAACACAGACATTCACCAATTACTTTCCCTCCTGGTTTCTACACCCATTGTCTATTTTATTATTACACGTACCACATAGAAGCAGTTGCCATTCTATATTTAAAGACTGTAGTCCATCTGATTCTCTATACACTTTTAGTTGCATTTACTCTGTTCAATAATGGTTCTCCACAGGACCACACAGGTAGAATTTGGGTGGTGGAATATTCCCAACACTTCACTGGCTGTGGTGTGATGTGGTGCGGTGTGGTGCGGTGAGATGCGGTGTGTTTGTGTTGTGCTGGTATGAATGTATCAGATCAGACACAGCTGTGCTGCTGGAGTTTTTAAAACTGTGTTTATTCACTGTGCACTCTATTAGACACGCATACCATAATGTTCCACGTTGTAAATGTACAGTCAGAGATAGTATCTCATCTATTGTTGCAGTTTGTGTTAGTCATCCTTTAATCCTTTCAATGCTCACAGGATGCTGCCAACAGGATGCTGGTGGCTCAACATTTTTGGGTGGTGTACCATTTTCAGTCCAGAAGTGATCAGTTTGAAAGCTTCCTGATCCACTCATATCAGCACAACACACACACCTACCACCAATACATCTGTGTCACTGTAGTACTGAGAATGATTCACCACCTAAATAGGTATGAACGGTCTATAATTGTAGAACTGTTATGTGCTTCTATATGGTAAGTGTAAAGTAGCATACTCAAATTAAAATATAGTATAGAGTATATAAAAATCATATGCCATTTAAAAATGTTAATATTCTACTGATTACTAAATAGAAATCAATCAACAAATGCAAACAAACACAAAGGTTATCATAAAGTGTACTTTTTGAACCAAAGATTTTCCAATTTGACTAACGATAAACAATAAATCCGTGGAAGTGCTATTGGAAGAAAAAGTCTCTCGATTAATGATCTGCTGGATTCCGAACAATCTGCCTTTAAATTATTGTGTTTATTCCACAGAGACTTTTTACAAATGAAGATGTATTGTCATAGACAAGAGTTCTAGGCAAGTAACAAATTATCCTGCTGCATCCATCTTTTTTATGTTTTATACGTTTTCAAAAAGTATACAATGTTTTCAAGCCACACTTGGTCTAGCCTCTCGTATAGCATATCCTAAAGGACTACTTTAAGGGTCTATGCTTAGAACCTTCGTACCTCACACCACCTCACTGGGAACCATTATTCACTCTCACTCCTTCTCCTATCACTGCTACTCTCATGATGCTCACCTCTACCTGCCCTTCAGCCTGCCTTACAGATACCCGAGTCTGGATGAAGGATCATCCTCTCTAATCCCCACAAGACAGAGCTTTCTGTAATCCTAGTGGCTGGTTAGTCTCTTAAATCCATCATAATAGTACTGCCAAGCTAGTCATCACTACTACCTTAAAGGTCCACCATGAACCTTGGTAACAATGATCTTCTTGAAGTAATAGATCACATATATGGCAGTCTCTTCTATATGCAGATTTTCTGTGGATAATATCAGGAGGATTTGGCCATACCTGTCAGAAGATGAAAGACACTTGCCATACAGATACTTTATTTCGACAACTGCAAGTTTCACGGCTCAACTACCGTGAAGGCCCATCTGGTCTTCAATCAGCCATGAATATGAATATTATTATGCAATACTGTAAACAGACTTCCTCACAACCTTCACTAAATGTCTGAAAATGCGTTCAATTTGTGCATTTTTTGCAGTTGTATTTTTTCAATAGATATTGTTTTATTCATTCTTAATGAAAGTAATAACTGATTTGTATATGTAAAAGTAAGATAGAAGCAATTGAGGCACCAAAATCTAAACGTAAATCCCACTGAGAGAGAGGTGAACCGGAAGTTAAAAACAGAAGTCACTGTATCATATGCAACTAAATGCTGAGGTTTTCAACAAACCTATTAAAAACCATTACAAAGTCAGTAGTGGGGTCATCTGATAAGTTTTGAACTGGATTATACTTCTGTGTGCTCAGCTTTAGAAGGTTGCTGAAGTGGAGAGATCGATATGAGGGATAAGGGGGCCAGGACTCCTATCACCTTTCATCCTCTTCCACCAATGGAATAACACCACTTCAGGGGCAATATTAGTGAGACTGAGACTCTTTCAAAGCCCACTGACTGTGAGTCTACTTCAGACTTTAAACTTGTGACAAGGACAAGGACTGGCTTTTACAGAGATGTTACTCTATTAGATTAACGTGGAGTTTCTGGGCTATGTATGATGTAATTGGCCTCAAGGTGATGGCACAATTGTGTGTGGAAAATTTCTTTGATAAGAGGTTTTTGACAGGCCTTGAAATGCCATTAGCACTGTCTGGAAAGGTTACGAATTTAATAGTTAAGAGACACAGATTAAACTGTAACAGCCCAGTCTCTTACACACAATGCGGTTTTTCCACTTTGTTCCCAGAGATTCCTGTATAATTCCCCAGTCATATAATGGTGACATGCATAACCCTTACACTAACTGAGAAAGTCTTTAAGTTGGTGCCATCTTACGCCACTGGCATATGATTTTTACTGACCACTACAGTCTAACCTTTTTTGGTTGCTGAGAAGTTGGTTCTTGACAAATAAAAAAATTGTCTCTGCACACTTGCTGCAAACTTGTACGAGATAAGACGTGTGACTCGTTTCAAGCTGAAACATATTAGCACGCCAGTGTCGGCTCAGTAAGATCGCTGCTAAAATCTGCTGTAAATGTTCTCATCTCTTATTTTCCTTTTAATGTTCAATATGCTTTTAAAAATTAGATATAGATAGATAGATAGATAATTTGATCTCACTGATGATTAATGAAAACTGGAGTAGATTAGGTAGGTTGCCAGCAAGTGGACATATACTGTACACCTGAATGCAGTAGTGCACACTCAGAGGTGCCCATCCATGGCGGCTTGCCAGAACCAGGAAGACAAAAGGATAAGAGGTAAGCTGGCAATATGACAAAGAACACAGCAAAAGTATTATCAATGCAGCACTATCATGGATGTGATTAATGTTGTTTTGTTGTGCCGCCAACACTTCTGCTGTGATGCACCATTGAGATTTTATCTGTCTACATGAAAGTATTTTAAATTATAAACATTTTAACTCTTTTATATAACCATCTTTGATGTCAGTGAGGTCATATTCACATGTACAATTAACCACATTGCTTATTTGTGTATAATGTTTTAGCGACAATACTTACTGCTCAGGTTACATTTTAATTTAATATTGACCCTATCCAAAGTGACTTACAGATAAGCTGGAATACAGAAGATTAAGGATCTTGCTCAAATGCCCAACAGTGACAGCTTTGCAGAGTCAAGAATTAATCTCACAACCTTCTGTTTAATAATCCAAAGCATTTACCCCTGAGCGTCCCTACCTAATTCATTTGGCAATGTTTTTTTTTATTATTAAAAATGGCCTTATGATACAAGCTAAACAATTAAGGATTAAGGTCCTTGCTCAATAAACCAAATCATGGCAACTTGGTAATACAACGACCTGGACTTTCTAACTTCTACTTTAAGCACTGAGCAAGCATGAGCCATCATAATACTACATATTTCATTCACGAAAAACATTTGTTTTTTTTCCTCTAGAAAATGCACTGCACTAAAGCATTACAAATGAAAACACTAGTTTTCTATGTAACCATGTACCTATAAATCCTGATGTGTTTTTGCCTGTGGATCTCCTCTTCTTGCACAAGCCATTGACTGGCTGAGACTTATACCAGCTTGTACAGTTATGTTCATAGCTGTTGCATTACCATTGATGTAGTAGTTCTATGGAAAGCTGCAGTATAGGTCTCTTAGATTCACTGTCAAAACCAATGGGGCTACACGTCTCAAATGATGGCTAAAAATGAAGGTTATCTGCTATTGTCATCTTTAACATATTGAACTTCACATCTTCAGGTGAGGAGTAAGAAAAGGAATAGATCCCAAAAATACACTTTAGGTCAATTTGGAAACTTGTTTATTTACACTTTATGTTCCTCACATCTGCTTAAGTGGACTGTTTACACGATACAATGCTTTTTCAAAGAATAATATTTCCTATGTGTCCCTATATAGCCTTTTCCCCCTCATCATTAGCAAGTGTTCCAGAGAGAAATGTGAACTTTCTCAGTATCACTATCAGGTAATATGTATACAGTAGTCCCCACTTTTATGCAATCAGGTAGTCTACAGTCTTGTGCCAAGCGTATAGTTTCATCTTCACACACTTAAGTAGCCATGTAGTTCTCCCCAAGACAAACATTTTTTTCAAGTAAAATTATGGTTTACATGAAGCATTTCTGTCTGTCAATGGTCATAGATTCATTGTTCATTCATTGTTTTCGTCTAAGGGTCAAAAGATGTGTAGATACTAGGTGCGAATCTGTTAAAATAATATTTGTGTCTCACTCTGTGCATAATAAATTCTGCTTTACGATATAGCAAAACATTCAGCTCTGGAGTCTTTCAGTGTACTACTCACGATTTTCAACAGGCAATTTTTAATGTTTATTCTAGAGATTTACAACAGTGTTTTTGTACATCTGTTTCAGCTTTCCAGTTTTTATTTAGCTGGGAAGATAATGCAGAAATTACCTCAAAAACCTTAGAATAGTTGGTTTTCTGAATTTTAGCTGCAAGGGTGTATATGTGTATATGTATGTTTGATTCATCTGAAACAAATATCTTAGATAAATACAGAAAACTACAAAAAATAAGTGCAACAATGTAAATGCAGTTTGAGTACACACTTTTACATTTTATGTCATGACATTGTACAGACACAGCCTTGGCAGAGTTTTTTCTCCACTGTGACATACATTGTGGAATGGTATATCTGAAAGGATGGGATGTCTAATTCCAATAATTATTTTTGTATGCCGATATGTTTTGTCCAACTCTGCCATAAGAATTGTGTACTGAACATGGAATATAAATTCTCCTAGATATTTGAATAAGTGCTCTGTAGCTTACCTATCTTACCTAATTTAAAATAGCTTCTCTTCCATAGTATCTCAACACTGAATATACTGGTAGCAGTTATATAAATAATATAAATATATTTGGAAGCCCTTCCCAGGAAAACATGTACTGTGAAATTTAACAGTAGATACATGAAGTGGCCAAATTACCATAAAAATCCATAGTAGAACTGTGAAATAATTTATAGTCATTTAATAGTCAACCAACTTTATGACTGTAGCATGGCAGATGTCAGTAGAACCATTAAGATGCCAAATTACCATCAAAAAGTCATAGTAGGACTGTAAATTGTACAGTCAAACTGTGACATTGAAACTGTCAAGCAATATACAGGTTTACTATGAATTTCACAGTACATTTTTCCTGGGTTCCACCAGATCAGCCCTTGATAGATCACTGTCCTTTAAATACAACAGGGCACCCAATTGCCTTTAGGGCATATTTATGCATAATTATAGAAAATTCTAAAGGGTTCACAAACTTTCAAGCACCACTGCATGTACAGCATGAATTGATGAAACGGAGTCTCCAAGGGCAACATGCCATCTATGGATCTTCTGTGTACTGGATTGAATTTAAAGACTGCCCTCATGGGATTTGGAATGGATATACAGACACTGGAGAAACTGAGTGTATATAGCACTCTGACTCTGTTACAATACAGCCCAGCAATTTTCAGACATAAAACTTATTACTGACATAATGCTATTGTTTTCAAGATAAAAAGCATTTGGATTAGCTTAAAACTGATTAGAAGGAGCACCCTTTTATATAAAAAATAATATAAAGTATGGGGTCCTCAATAATGCAGTTCTTTAATGCTACTTAATAAAGTAAATTGTGTTTTTAAAAGCCAACAAAATGATTTTAATGACAATTTTTTTTTACCATTTGTTAAGTTGAATAAGTAACAGGAAAACAAAAATACTTACTTTAGTTAGAACAAGGGCTAAATTCACTCAAGGACTTTCTAGAAGAACTATTAGCAGCTGCTAGACTCTACATATAGTGGGGAGTTAGCTACCCTGTTCCCACTTGTGCTCTCCTGTATGACAGGAGAATTGCTGTAAGCACATGCTAGCAGAAGAAACAGCCTAGTGGAAACTGTAACTATAAAATCCTAAAACATAGAGTTTTTAGACTACGGAAAATACATGGTCATGTTAGATCTGTGATGCTCGAAACCACTGTGCCACATGCACAGGAGGTACCTGACATCGTGGGTCTGTTCACACAATCACAATATGCATATTGTGCCTGAGCCTCACACAGTACAGGGGCTCAAACATGTTAAAGAGTGATCACAGTATTCAAATGAACCATACTCTGGGATCAAACATGCTCAGGTACGGTCCAGTTGCCTAGTGTAAGTGCCCCCTTATTGTAACTGGCTCCTGCAAAAGTAATATGACCACCAAAGAAAAAAATATTGCTTTGCTTGAACTGGGTTTAAAACATGCTTAATATTGTAATTAAATTCACCCTCAGACTCAGCAGTGCTAGGTATATACAGTGTTTCAGTGGTTATGCAGCATAACTTGTGGGGTTGTGGGGTTTTGATTCTGCTACAGACAGAACCACTTGCAAGGAAGCTTTTGAAATTGCCCATATCTTTAATGTCTGCACAAATGCATTCAGATGTCATCAGCAATAATCAATCAAACATTTTTCTCCTTTTTAATAATAAACAGTTGAAAATAAACTCCCTGCAAAATATCACTCACGTTCCATGTTTAAGGTGGTTGCAGCTTCAGGCTCCTGCAGATAAAATGCACAAGGATGATTGGGTTATAATACTTGCAGGGAGTGAGATGGGATTCTTAGTGAAAAGGCTGTACAGTGCAGTGAATGTCTTGTTCAATGTGGGTCTTGTTAGGGTTCCTACCTTCGCCCCGGAGCGTTCGGCCGTCCTCGCCGGTCGCCATTACAGAGCAATCGGTGAGGCGGCTTATATCCAGTGTTCAATTTACGACGTGATTTCGAACAGCTGCTTCTCCGGCTATTTAGGTGTGGGTATTAGGGCTGTTCCCTGCCACGTCGTCTTACTCCACTTGGTACTTTCATTTGGTACGCGCGCCCGACCACCAGCGCGCTTGCGCACTTGCACGCACCTTGAGGGATAGTCGGTTACATCCTGGGGCTTTTAGTGCTGATGGACGCATACAGGGGGAACCCCCGGGGTATTTAGTGTTTTAGGGGCACTCTCTCCCGTCCCGTACTCGTGCGCTCCTCGCACGCCTGAGCTTATGCTCTTCCGCCGTCCACACTCAATGAGCCTCACTTCAGCCGGCTGTCCATCCTGAATGGGACACGCCCCAGTTCGGCTTACTCGCGCCATACGTGCGCCCAAGCTCACGCTTGCCCCCTGGCACTTCGGCGCCTTTCGCGATCTATTCGCGTTCGCACTTTTCGCGTGCCCGAGTTCATACTCGTTTTCTGCCGCTTTGGCGCCCTTTGCTTCCTATTCGCACTCGCGTTACAAGCGCGCCTGAGCTCATATGCTCGCATTTTGATGCTTTGGTGTCTTCTGCGATTCATTCGCGCCCGCGCTTTATGCGCGCCCAAGCTCACGCTTCCCCTCTGGCGTTCGGACTACCTCCATGGCTCGCCACTTGGGAGAAGTCCCAAATCATGCTCCCAGCCGGACCCAGTCCCAGTCGAGACGCAATACAGCGGCACGTCATTTCATCCTTTTGGTGTTTTTGTGTTCAGGAGCCTTTCGCTCTGCTCTTAATCCCCTTTTAGTTTGTCTATTTTATTTCCCCATTATTATTATACGTCGTGGGATTCCGTCTATCCCGCATACTTGAGTCCTAACACCCCTTTCATAACAGGTCTCAAATCAGATGTTAATTGATTGACAAAACAAAGAAGTGATTGCACTTGGGCATGTCAAATCCATAGTGTAAAAGAAATAGCTGAAATTGCAGGTGTATCTGAGTTTTCCAGCGGCTATAAAAATCCCATGCTGCAGGAAATTATCATCAGAATTGTGGTTGAAAGCTGAAACTGGTGGACGGGGACAGTCTGTTTTTCATGGATTGTAAATAAATAATTGCTTTGCTTCTAGGTAAGATTTGCCTCTAGAAGTCAGTGCAGATCCTTCGCAACCAATTCCCAAAACACTCCAAAAAATTTTAAACCCTCAACATCTGGAGCAGAGTGGCATGCAGGAGGATTTTGCTCAATTCTACTCACAAGTTGCTTGGTTAAAAACATTGGACTGTTTATGACTGAAAACACGTTATTTGGTCAGGTGTATCTTGGTTCTGCCTGTATGTTAATGATGAAGACCTCAGGAAGCCTTCAGTGAGGACTGCATGCAAGGTGTGATCTAAGCAGCATGGTGTGGGTCTGTAATGTCCTGGGGTGTTTTAATTATGAGGAAATTTGTCCTTTGGTTGCGCTGACAGTAAATTTAAAACACAATGCTTACACTGAGTTGCTGGACAGCCTAGTTTGACCTTTTTCTCATTACCGAGGTAGGAAGGAACATTCCTATCTCTGTATTTCAAGATTACTTTCTGGACTGGCCTTCAGATGTGAATCCTCTGGTTGAAAACTTATGCCATTTAGATCCAGAAACTAGTCCAGTCCATGCCAAATAGATTTTTTTCTTATACAGTTTCCGCACGCTATTAGGTACGTTATAGTCACAGATGTTTCTTAGTTTTCTAACTTCATATCTCTAAATACTAACTCCTGCAGAACTTTACTGCACATTTCATTCTAAGTGACAAGATAAATAATGTTTATCTTCAGTTGCAGCAATTTTTCTGCCCATGCAAATGAGGTTATTTATTCCTCCTCTTCTGTTAACAGCCATTTCCTCACTTTTACAATTCTGAAAGAAAATTATCTTGCAGTGGTGATTAATGCATCCAGAGCTGTGGCTGTCAGCTGGATTCATTGCCTACCTTACTGGTGAAGTTATAATTGAGGTCATTAATGCTTCCATTAGTTATGACTCAACTGACTTTAATTACCATAGTTCTTAAAAAGCTAGTACTAGACCTTGATGATCTCACTAAATATAACCCAATTTTCAACCTTAAACTTTTTTGGGCAATGAGCTAGCATGCGATAGCATCTCAGCTCAAAGAACAAATAGCCTCTAATTATTCATTTAAATAGTTTGATCTGGGTTCAGCAAAACGCATAATACTGAAAGTACATTGATTGAGACACCAAATATTTGCTGACCATGGCTAAATGTGGTTTACTAAAATTACTTTTTCTGCTGGGCCTGAGTGCTGAATCTGGCACAGAATGCAGGAGCTCAGGAAGATGTATTAAATTAAGGGGGTTGCCAACAGTACAAGCATACTTAAACACAAACAGAGGAACTGATTCAAATGGCCTAAACGTTGGTTGGCCTTAATAGTACTGTACTGTACTGTCCTGGTGTTCCTTAAAGCTCAACTCACGGTCTGATTCTATTCATAAGATCAAAATGGCAATATATTCAGATAAACTGTTGTGCAATTACATTATTGTGCTGGGGTTCACAGGGTTTCATACAGGGGTGCCTCACATGAAAAAGGTCCTGGGTTTGATCCTAGGTAGAGAGGCATGGGTCTTTTCTGTGTGGAGTCTGCATGTTCGCCCAGTGTCCGTGTGGGTTTACTCCAACTCCAGAGCCTTCTACAGTCCAAATATATGCATTAGGTTTATTATTATGCTTAATTATAGAGTGCATATATTGTTAGTCCCAATGTGACTTGTATATCTATGTAGCCTTGTGTCTGTGGCTGATACGGCCATTAACGCTGACAGCAACCATAAACAAACAAACAAAAAAAAAACATATACCAGTTCGAAAGATACATACTTATTAAAACTCAGGAGAAGCACATTAAAGGCCGTACTGGGGCTAAAATTGTGGAAGACGCTTTCTTGCCATCTGTGCAAACGCAACTGTGACCTATGTACCCATGTACATCTATGGATTTGGTGGTAAATACTAAATGTTGCAGGCATTGCAGCTGTAGAGGCCAACATATATATTTTTTTAATTTGCTGCTGTCGTTTTTCCTTTATTTCATATCGCCAACACTTGACACCATGATGCCTAAAGGCATTTACTACCTCACATTCTAAATAGCTTTCTTGAACAAACATTCATTTTCAATGTAACTAAAAACATTAACTGTTTGCTATAAAACCATGCAAGGCTGAAGCTAGAATTATTAACTTTCATTTTGGTACTCTGGTGAGTGCACTCTCTAGTGATATGGAGATGAATGGTACCAATTATCAGTGGGTGAGACATTTTGGTTAATACTTACAAACAAAATTAGACTTAGTTTTTTTTTTCCTTCTCATGCACTATCTACAGTGGCTTGCGAAAGTATTCATCCCCCTTAAACTTTTTAATCTTTTGCCACATTTCAGGCTTCAAACATAAAGATATAAAATTCTAATTTTTGGTGAAGAATCAACAACAAGTGGGACACAATCGTGAAGTTGAACGAAATTTATTGGCTATTTTAAACTTTTTTAACAAATAAAAAACTAAAAAATTGGTCGTGCATTATTATTCATCCCCTTTACTTTCAGTGCAGCAAACTCACTCCAGAAGTTCAGTGAGGATCTCTGAATGAT
>JAUZSU010146557.1:0-14986 GCA_034780255.1 Parotocinclus maculicauda | reverse complement strand
TTTGCATGCTGAGTACCTATACATTGTGTTGTAGATCGTTTCAAAAAACTTGTTTGCAAATTTATTTTTCAATGAACCAAGTTTGTTAGCAACAGTAGTTCTTGTTCGCTATACGTGTAAATTGCACAATAACGGTTTAATAAACATTTAATATGTTCCCATAGCATGTCCCGTTTTGTAACATGGAGCATGTTCGTTTAATCGGACCAGCCGGTTATTAGGACCAAAACGTTTGCGTCCGCATGTGGTCCGATTAACCAGAATCGACTGTAGCGATATTTACAGTGGTGCATTGTAATATTATGTGATGCAATATTCTGTTATCTTAAAATACCAATGCCAAATTGCCTAGGACAACAGTGAGGAAAAACTCCATGAATGTAGAAGGAAGAAACCTTGGGAGGACCAAGACTCAAAAATCCTCCTTGGGTGAAGAAAGATTGGCAGGGATTTGCCTATTTATTTCTCCACAGTGTGTAATATCATTAAACAATTCAAGGAATCTGGAATAATTTCAGTGTTTAAAAGATGCGACCCTAAAATAAACGTGATCTATGACCCCTCAGACAGCATTGTATCACAAACCACCATTCAACAACAACTGATATAAACAATATAAAGTAATACTTTGGCAAACATTTGTCAAACACTACAATACAGACATACATTTTCAAATTTAAAATAAAACTTAAAACTAAATAAATAAAAAGCCACATAAAACTTTACTGTTCAAAAATGTAACCTCATGGTAACCATGTCTATATGTAAGCCTTATGTTTATCACATAGTGATTAATAAGACCATTCAAAGGCATGGGTGCAGAAGAAGTGGGTACAAGTGCTAAACTGGCTGGCCTGAATCCCTGAGCTGTCACCAGTTGACAGCATCAACCCTGAATACTTTAGCTCTCCTAAATATGTGTTTACAGAAAGAATGAGACAAAATTACACTTGAAACTCTTTCCATAGTATCCTCCATGCCAAAATGTCTATTTAGTATTGTGAGTGGGGATGGCAACATTATAATGTGGTAAATGGTTTACTGTTTTTGGAATGGATGTTTATTAACAAAAGAAAATGCGTTTGACCAGACAGAAAATGAAATGTCATGTGTTTATACTGTCAGCAATTAACTTAAATTCAGTGTAAATAAGCTATAACTATATTTTGTAAATTTGTGTTCTTCATGTTGTGCCAACTTTTTCTGATTTGGCCTTGCATTTTTACTGTAGTTACTGGCAGTATCACATGTACCACATGCACCAATTAGCAAAGAAGGTCAGCATTGTCTTTCTGCATCCATATCAGTAATCAGTCACAGCTTGAGTGGCTCCTTTGGGTACAGCATGGCTGTACTGACTTGTTCCTGGATGGTGAGCTGAGCCCTTCTCCTAACACAACAAAGTGGCTCATGGTCACACACACACATGCATCCCCTCTCACCTGATGCTAATCTCCTTAATTGAGTGTGTGCGCCAGCTGCAGTTTGAAGGTGAGAGGAAAGCGATGCTGAATTGATTAGGGCAGTGGAAATCACACAGCTCTTGTGTGGCTTTTCTTCTCACCCAGGGCACATGCCAGCTTTCTTTGATCTGTTCTCTGCTTTGTGTCTGGTGAAACTTTTCTTTTCCTTCCAAGAAAAAAAATGAAGCAGAAGAAGAATCGTCTTTCTATGGATAAAATATATCACTCTTAGTTAAATATTAATTATCTTCAGAGAATGTTCAAGATTTGCATTTTGTGCCAGTTACTGCTGAGACTTCTTAACTACTGTTTTGTCTACCTGCAACTATTGAGGTACAGCTGCTATAATGTGCCCACTGATCAAGAGTAAATCTGTCAGTGGTAACTGACCACAGACAAGACAAATCACAGGACACATGAGCACACACAGGTGTCAGAACTCACACCTTGTTTACATGCACTTTATTACAGTCACACTACAAAGCAGAACACATCTAAAACCTGGACAACCTATGTTTGTGTTAATGTTATTTCTTGGCAAACTGAAACGCTGTCTTTGGTAGAAAATGATATAACAATATTCAGCTACAAGGACCAGTCTTTATTTCTTATGTCACAATGTATTGCCTCTATTTACTTGGGCAGTTTAGTAAACCACAACTCAGCCTTGACCTTTCCCTAGGGCCACTGATCCACTTGTAATAAGCTACATTGACAGGCCACATTAACAGGTTTGGATGGAGAATGGTCCTTTCCCCTGTGACTGGCCTTCAGTCATTCAGAGGCTCCTCTGTTGTCCCCTTTACTCTTATAGCACGGATGGCTGCCTTTGGGAGGGCCACATGTAGTTCGAGTACACAGTGAGAAGACCCTAATTAGAGTCTCCGAATCTCTGCTGTCACCTCGCTAGGAGAAAACAAGCAGCGAGAGCAATGAGATGCAAACAGACAGGAGGGGGGAAATTATAAAAAGGAAATCCAACATTCACAGAAGCCTAAGTGACTTCAATCTCCTCCTGTCAAGAACTTTTGAGCAAGATAAACATTCTCCCTGGTGTGCAGGAGCCAAACATTTCTATTATGTCTGCAAACACATACATATACACACATTCGCCATCTCACTTTGGGAAAAAAGACCACACAGAAACCAAAGCTAGTAAAAAAAATGCCTGTCCAATATTCCCAAGTCATTTACTATGCTGTGACCGTAATGCATTTAATAGAAAGGTCCCATATGTAACAGGAGTAGTCATGGTATCTGTGTAGGGAGTTGTGGCCTGGTAGCAGCGTTGATCCAAATGGATGGTGCACTAAAAATCCAGATCTCCTTTCTTACTCAGATTTGAAGTGCTGGAGGTCTGAAACCTGATAGAAAGGTCATCAGCACATCAGCGGCTCTGAGTGTGTTCGGCGATGGCTGTAAATGGTTGACCAAGGTCGAACGCTCAACTGTCATTCTTCACTGTCAACACTGGCATTATACCCAGGGACTGCCCTAAGCAAGGGAAGAGGAAATAGAGATGTCTAATCGAAGAAGGTCAGAGCTGTCACTAAATGGAGGCTCTGCTGGCTGTCATGCCGACTTCCCTCTATTTGAGAGATGAATAGGAACGACAGCAACAATCACAGACGAACTTCCCCCTGTGGCCTGCTTTTGTGTTTATAGATAGGCTGGATGCAGGAGGATTGTGTGTGGGCAGATGTCAACTATTTACATCACTGTGGGGACACAGACGCCAAGCATTAAATATCTGACTTTTTCTTACTTTGTCAGGGAATGTGTGGACTTTGCATGTCTACCTCATGTCTGTGTGGGTTTATTCTGGGTTCTGCACTTTACTCCCACATTCCAAAGACATGTATGTTAGGTTAACTGGTTGTCCTAAACTGGCCTAGTATAAATGTCTGACTGGTATCGATGTGATAAAAGCTGTTTATGCTTATGCAACGTTAAATAAACAACTAAACAAATAAATAAATTATTTTATAGCATTTAACCTTTTAAAAATGGCTTTTTATTTGTGTATTTATTTGGGTTTCTTTTAACAAAAACTGCAACCTAACTGATTTAGCTTATAAATGTTAGGCTTAGGTGCAATCGACATCCATATCTTTTAGTATGGGCAATAATTTTGACTTTCCCTATTCTGAAATAGTTAAGTCAAAAAACATTTATAATGACAGTCTAGGGTCATTTTTGAGAAAACGTAGGTATCGCAAAGATCCATACTTACACCCATTACCATTTCACGTTAAAGGTCCTGGAAAAGACATAAAAGGTTTTCTGCAAAATGAAACTTTCTGAAAACTATAATGAAACACAAGACCGAACTAAAGTAAATTACTTGAAGCTGCTATGGTATACATTTTTATACACTAATAGCTTTAGCAGAAGAATTGATGACTTTTTATTTCTGTTGTAATCGAGTATCGAGTAAACTTATTTTTTTATTTTCCTCTTTCTCATTACATCTCAAAAGAATTGATTATAACCACTGTGACTGCTCATAAACCAAATAACATGTAGATGATTTGATCACAACCATGTCAAGTTCTGTAATATCCATATTTATTGATGTATATAATGTATTTATACTTATTTATGTATATGCTTATTTATACATATTGATTTATTTCATTGTGAAATATCCAATAATTGTTGTGAACAGTATAGACTTTACGTAAGCAAATCTGTCCTTCATGTTTATGGAATAGGTAGGCGTTTTGATGACTTTGACAACGCTTGATAATGTGATTGATAATGGAAGAAGGTCGTCAGGTGAGTGGATGTGGAATCATTTGTTTACAGGGCTTCCATGGAGAAGCAATGGCACCAGGATATAGTGAGAGACATTAGGTTAGGTTGATATTTGATTTGATTCAAAATGCTGGATGATTTAATTAAGAATTCTGTCATTCCTCTCATGTTATCCCCACTGGTCAATTAATTCAGTTGGAGTTGTTAGAACACACACTACAAAACAGCAAATACAAATCCAGATCATTATTCCCTTCACAAAATGTGCAGTCACACTTCAAGAGGACTACTTTACACAAGCAGAGCTGATGCTTGACATTACATGGTGATTTTTTGCACTATGTAGGTCTGCCTAGCCATGAAAATCAATCAATGAGGCTTCCATTCAGTAGCTCGTTTTACAATTGTTTTCAGAGGCACCACCAAGTACAGATGGTTTTTCATCCTAGGTGTACGCTATGTCTATTTATTTACTTTTGCTCCCTGTCCTGACCTGTGAGCTGGTGTGCTGTGTTGTAGAACATTGCCATCCTATGACAGGGACATGTGGAAAGCCATTTTAATGTAGCCCACACTACTGTCAGTGGTTTTAAATGGAGATTGTATGTCTGTAGATTTTATTGAATGGTTAACCCAACTAAATTAGAAAGAAAATAGAACATTGTTGGCTATGTAGCAAGAAAGGTAAGAATTAAGAACCTGTTTATCTATGTACGCAAATACTGTACATTTGTGTATAGTTGGTTTGAATAGAAGATGGGCTGTGGGAATATTGAAGTAGTGGGAGAAAACGGGGGATGGCACTTCTCAAGAATTTGTTGGCTTTTTCATTGTGCTTAGTTTGCTCATCTTGATACATATAGTACATTGGTAAGATTGATATAAAACTGTACTGTAATACAGAAATTTCAGAAATCCCACAAGTTCCTTCACAAGACCACTGATGCATAATGTATACTACAGTGTGAGTCAAAGGTCACAGGACATGTCACGTGCTGCAGTGTGGACTTTTGGTAAACAATGCCAAAACCATTAAGGTTTCTTTATCGGTAGCGGTCTTTGGATGACCATTACAAGGCTTATCGTCCACAGTTCTGGTTTCTCTGAATTTGGCTATAAAAGTTGCAACAGTGCTGTGTGACATTAGTGGTGTTTCTGGGTGCCGGTTGTTGGCTGATGAAATGGCTGCGTTCCCCAGGTATCAGAATAGTCAAATTAGTTACCTGTGACGAACAACAAAAGTTTTGAACCACAAAAGATTGCAGCAATCGATTTCTGGAACAATCCTGGTCTTAATTGATATGCTACATGACCACTTTTCCATTGGAAAAAGTTGCACTTGATCCAATATGGTGGCTTTTAAGGTGGCGGCCATGTTCTGGACAAAGCCAGAAAGAAAGGCCCTCTCACCAAATACTTACTGGGGTATTCAGATATGGTATTTACCCTTTTGTTTTTGATAAAATAAAAAGGTGTCCTGTGGCTTTTTTTGACTAAACCTGTACATAGTGTGAGAACAGTAATGGCATTGTTAAGAATGTAATAGTTGTATATAATATTTAGTATAGATTAATTCATATTGGGTTTCCCCAAACTGTAAAAATTCTGGCGTATTTCAATTATTTTCTACGGTAGAGACAGTAGCTCATTTTTTCTGTATAGTTTGTTAGTCATCTTCTAATCCTTCATTACTGGTTACAGGACGCTGCCTACATGATTCCACTGTCTGGATATTTTTGGCAGCTGGACTATTCTTAGCACTTCTGATTTTGATCCACTTATACCAGAACAACACACACTAACACATCACCATCACAGCATAGTCTGTGCAGACATTGTTCTGTGGTGGTAAGTGTAAGTACGTAGTAAGTGGAGGAGATGAAATAGACAATAAGTATAGGAACAAGGTGGTGAATAAAATGATTGATTTAGTGGTGTAAGATATATAAGTAATTTAAAAATGTCCTTGGTTTACTTTGTGGCGTCACATTCAAACTAAACTCATCAGGTCCCCCAAATCAGAATATCTAAAGTGTTTTGTTTTTGTAGTGGCTTAGGAGTACTGGAATTTGGACCAGAAGTTTCAGGGTTCAGTTCATACATCTGCGAAGTTGCTACTGTTGGGTCATTGAGCAGGACCCTTAAACCACAATTACCTGGAACTGTATCAGTTGTAAGTCGCTCTGGGGAATCTGATAAATGCTGTAACTGACTGAATGATCAATATAATAAGGAAAAAACAATAAAGCAAAAGTCATATAAACTCTTACATGTTCTCAGAGATGTCTTACTAGTAAACCATTTAACTATAAGCCGTAATGAAAGATCAGTTTTATGTTTTTGTTAAACCCAAATGCAAATTCATATTACAGAATCAACAACCCCATTTTTTTAAGACAGTTTCACCTTTAACCAGTTCCTTGTTACTGTGTTTTATTAATTGTATAACATTGAAAGAACACATTAAACATTGTATAGCACAATATAAAGAAAACGCAGCAGTGTTGTGTATGACGTGTAGTTTGATCACTACAGACGTGCATGTAGGGCTTAGGCCCTATGTATGTAGGGCTTAGGCCCTATTTTATGAATGGTTTCCTGACATACAGAGAACTGAACTGTGACATTTAAGCTAACATATGTTAAAAGGCATGTAACGGAGTGCAGAACCTGTCAAGTTTAGTTTGTGCTAACCTTGTAGAGACTGCAGTTCAGTGATCAAGCTGCAGTGATAGCATGCTAGCACATGTTTGTGGTAAATTTGTTTGCACTTTGCAGTGCTGTAACAGGGTCTCTGTGGATCATGCTGCATTGCCCCATTCGTCAAAGCTGTCTTGGATAGCAGAACTCAGCAAACCAGGAACATGCAGACTCTCTATATTGCCATCTATCTGCCAAACCAACCACACTCATAAAGGTGAGCACAAGGTTAATGAACAAAAAAAATATTGAATGGGACTGCTGGCGCTCTAATTAGTTCTAGTTCAAGCCATATATGATATGCAACTAGGACTAGGATATTATGTGACATTTAGTTTAAAGAAAGCTACAGTTGAGGAATTCAGATTTTTTGCGTATTATGCACTGAAAAAGTAGATATTTAACAGAACATCTGTAGTACGTATGCATGAAATTCAGTGATATGTCCCTGCTCTCATGCTCATACATGTTCTGGTTTCTCTATATTTTTTATTTGCTTTTCTGATGATCTTGTTTAATGAAAAAAAAAATCTAATGCTTCTTTTTTTATCAATTCATTTTGAAATATCCCCCCTTTTTGTGAGCAGTGTACATAATAATGACAAATGTCATTGTGTAAGCTTCCAGTGGAAACAAAAGTAAAAGAAATCTGCTCTGTAATGGTTTAGCATTCAATCTTTGAAGATTAAGAGATAAAGATCTGTATTACCAGAATTCTAATGGATGAAGCGACTCCAGCAACAGTGTTCTTTTTCTGCATTGAAATCTTTGTTCCATTGTTTTTGTGTGTACTTTGTGACAAATGGTCAGCTTAACCTGTGACAGGTTCTACTAGCCTACTGTATATTGCTTAAGGCAGTGCCAAGAAAGCTCCTAGCAGGTCTGCTTCTTAGCTTATGGTAAGGTACATTGAAATCCTCATAGTGTGTTCTGCATATCGCTGACCTTTTGTTGCATTTGGCGTATTATTCTGGCTAATGAGCTGCCATGGACGTGAATTAAAATCAATTCACTTTAAAATGGCTGGTTACACTGCTGATTGAGACTGAAAGATTACACACTACATGCTACAGCCACTACTACAGGCAGCAGAAAGAGATGCATTTTAATCCACTGCCTCCACATTTTACCACCAGACATGCTAGTCATAAACTTTCATTAACTGTTCATGGTACTGTGTGTGTGTGTGTGTGTGTGTGTGTGTGTGTGTCTAGGAGTGAGAACACACAGAGAGAGAGAGACAGACAGAGAGAGAGACAGAGAGACAGACTAGTGATTAAGGTACTGGATGGAGCATAAGGTCCAGGGTTCAAATTTCACCTCTGCCATAGTTGGGTCCCTGAGCAAGAACCTTAACCTACACTTGTAATACTTTATTAATTGTAAGTCGTTCTGGATAAGGGCTTCTGCTAAATGACACAAATACAAAATTAAGCAAATAAACACACACTCATACCCTTACAGTATTCAACAATATGATGATTAGTTTATAATGCTGTGCGCTAAACCAGGACAACTGTAAAATATTATTTAAATGGATTTAGTTTGATACTGCATTTTTGGAAAAGTTTTGTAACAGAATTACACGAATTGACCAAAAAGGTTTCTCCCCAAGAGGTAGCTACTGAAATCAAAAAAGTCTTTATATAAAAGCATTATATTTATATATTTGTATGAATGTAATGATGACATATTTAATTAAATCATTACAACTGTACAATTGAAAGTAGACGATGGTTACCCTGTTAGGTCACTTCCTGTCTGGATACAAGATAAGATACAATTACAGTTGTAGGCAGAGTTAGGAGTGTCTGGATGTTGGACAACAAAATTGAGGAAGCTGCTCTTGCTTGTCATTGGATCATGCAATTCTCTCTATTGGTGGTACGTCTGGTACGTCCGGAGTCTGTTCACCGTGTGCATTTTCTCACGGAACAACTGCTCCCAACACCTCCTAACAGCTAACAGTTAAACATCAGATACACGCCTCTGAGACAAAACATTTAATAGGTTTGAGAAAAATGAAAAATTATTTATTTGCCTGACGGATAATTATCTTACTGTGAGTTTTCACTCAGTTGAAATCAGAAGATGGAGCACTATTAAAAGCAGCTTACCATTTTAAACTGACTCTTGGGGGCTTTTTCTTCTTGCTTGTTGTGGTTCTATGCAGCTTCGCATGAAATGAACTGTGGCTGCTAAAGGTGGGTTGGGGGGTGTGAACTTTGCAGTTCCAGGTCTATTCCTTTACTGGATTCCTGTATAATTGGCTACCACTATTTGTGTATGTGTGATGGAGAACAAGTTATGTATATGTATTTGAATAGTTGTGTGTAGATTGAGGTAATATATGGGGCCAGCTTGCAACTTATCAAAACAGAATCATGAAATATTAACACACTTGTCAAAACGGGGACCGTCTCATGGCTCCCTTGGGAGATGTGTGTCTGTTTCATAAAACAGGGGCTCGGTATAGCTGACCTGGAAGAGAAGCCATGGCTCCGAGGTTTAGCATAAAACTCTGCAGGGAATAAGAATAAGGTTTTGGGATCAGGTGTAAAATTGTGACTCTAGCTAACTATAGGTTTAAGCACCAAAGCCTTCTAGACCCCATGGTGATGCTGTTATTTGGCCGTTTCTCTCTGCATCTCACACATGTATGTACATAAGCAGTGAAGTAGGTTAAGTGTCACACTGCAGCGATGTGTGAATATTATGCTTGTTAAATGTCCTGTGATTATCTGATTGGCATTTGTTGCTAAATGTTGCTTTATAAAGCACTTCCTTAACCTGTACTGTAAATCTGATTGAAATACTTAATTTTGTTACATTGTTTAGTTGAAGGTTGAAAATAACTAGTTTAAAAAGGTTTAGATAGGCCATTGAAAGCCCATTGTTCGCCAAATCTGTAATTTGTGCCAGTGAACCTGTGCCACCTTTATTGGTACTGGGTGTTGCTGATTTCTTTTGTAACCTTTCAGTATTACTGCCATTCAAATGAAAACATCTGTGCTCCTTTCCCGTCTTCATATCCCACGTAATTATGCCATTTATCCATTCTAAGGTATTGATACAATGATGGGGAAATCCTCTGAATATGTATAGTAATTGCAGTCTGTGCATTAGAATAGAAGATAAATTAAGACTTCATTTATACTGGCTGCTGGCTTTGTGGTGCTTTTCTGCCAGAATCTCATTTAGTGGAATCCACAATTTGGTAAGTGAGCGGAAAACAATGGATGCAAATGTACTCTGATCGCTTCAGGCACATGTACTACAGTAAGCATTCATAAGCCACATATTGTTGATGGGACATAAATGTAATGGACAAAATCATACACAGTCTGGTTAAGGGAAACTACGGAGGGTATTACTAGCCTTTCCAAGTTGGGAGATGTTGTAAGGTTGTCTCATCTATAAACAAACCCTCACCCTACACTTTTGATGCACTTTAACAGCCACTTGCACAAATAGCCCATGCTTAAAACATCTGAGCTCACTCTCTCCCACAGTAATCCATATTTGTAGGGTTTCTTCCAGCCATATTGAACCAATACTACAAATAGTTGATATAATTTTAAGTACAACAACAAAGGAGGTTTCGGAATAGGTACATCAGTTTTTCTCTTCTAGAAGTAAATTAGGGATTCTGCTCCATCAGGGAAATGGGTTTATATGGACTACCAAGCTCTCCCTCTTGTATGGTTTAGTAGACCCATCAGAGCTCCAGGATGTTTGCCAGCCCCTCCTTTCAAAGTCATCAGCACTAAATGACACATTAGATGTGCAATTAGACAATGCCCTTGTTATCAGTCATATTCGTTGAGCACGCCTTCCTAAATTACTCTCATTAGAAGTGAGGCAGTTAGGCACATTATTATCTGATAGAATATGGGCTGTTTGAGTGGGTGATTTCTGTAGAATTAAAAATAATGTTCTGGTTTATTGTTAAATATATGAAGCACAATTTTGGTTAAAAAGTGATCATGTTGATACTCAAAGGCATGATATGGATGTGCATTTTTTTGCCATATACTGGCACTGTACAAACCCTGACACAAATTATGGAATCACCACACTTTCTACTACAAAGCCATCCAAGGACTTGTCCAACATTTCTTAATATTTTAATTAAAACGTCTAGGATTTCTTCTACACTATCAAAACATTTTCTGTCTCATGGTCTGACTTTAATCGACCAAAACACTAGGTATGGTAAAAGCCATTGAGGCGTTGGGCTTTCTGTAGTTCACTCTTCAGAGCGCTTCTGATGGAGCATAAACAAGGCTTTACTTTAGATGGGCTTTATTATTACATTCACTATGTAAAGCAGCTTTAACATTGTGGCTTCTGTCAATCAAAGTCTGCACTTCTTACAGGAACAGCTACGTTTTCCATATGTTCCCATAATTAATCCCCCTCTTAAATTTCTTATTTTTGCCAGCTGGACTGGTGGTCTGATGTACAGGGATTTAGACCTTATTTTCCTTTTTGCACACTCTGAGCAGCTTTAGCAGCCAATCACATCACTTGTGCATGTCACTTCAATTAGGGCAGGGTCATAATGTTGTGTACCCCCTGAGCCACTGGGATTACGAATCAAAATTCATTTTCATCTTTGGCTAAATCCTCTTGTGTGTGGCTGAAATTTGAACTGATTATCAGTCCTGTGACGTTTTGATTCACATGCACAAGCTTATGTTTCAAGCTTTGATTTGCAATATAAAGTATGAGATCCATTTAGATAAAGTAGCATAAATGGTCCAGCATGTTTTGTGGCGTTGAAGGTTGAAGTATTCATGTCTCCCTTCAATTAGTGATTTTAGACCATCACAGCTTTCTTTAGGATCTGTTTAACAGAAAATGTTCATTAAAAAACTTTGTGTGCTTGCATGTGCGTGTCTTTGGAGAAGGGGTTCAAAATTACAAATTAAGAATTAAATACATTAGAAAAGAACTGTTGCTGTATGCAAGAAATTAAAATTAAAAATAAATACAAGACATACATTCCATGCATTATATTTATATATATTATACGGACACAGGAGTAGCATGGTCTGTGAGGATAGGAATAAAAGTTTACTGTATCCTTTTTACAGTGTTGAACCTATCTTACAGATGATGGCATAATGTCAATTGCTTTGTCTTACTGGGTCCTACTGCCAATACTGGCTGTGAGAAAGTACAAGAGTGCTGATGATGTAAGTTTGTGGACCTCTCTCGCAACTTTTACACACAGAGGAAACTACAGCAAGTCTAACCGTATTTAAGAATGCAACCACTGTTTTTTTATCCAGTTGTATTTAGATATAAATTGTATTTTAAGCTCTAAAAACATCACTGAGGTCCAGACATCAGTGTCATGTGTCATGGAGGAATCACATGTGTGCCTCCACCTTTCCACCTTTTCTTTATTTGTTATGCAACTCAGCTTGTGGTTAAAAACTGACTAAGACTAATTTATGAAAAGAAAATAACTTTTCCTTCTTACACATCATGTCTTAATTGTAAAATCTATTTTTTTATGGTATAGCAGTTTTGGCAAACACGCTGTGAATGCCCTTCTCCAGTAGTTGCTATTGATTGAGGCAGAGCAACAGAAAGTTTAATGGCACTGTAAATTAAAGTTGAAGAGTAGCCATAACTAAGATCCATGAGAGACAGTGCATGAGTGGGCTGGTATTATACTGCACTAATGTCTGGATGATTGAGCGGCCATGCAGCCTTTGGGGGTATCATTCGTTTTGCTAACTCTCATTTGCCCATGCGAGGGCCATGTGTGATTATCAAAGCCAGCAGCCTGACACACACTACAACCTCATCAATCCTCCACCAATCAGCCTTGCTAAATATCCTCTAGTCATTCACTCACTTCACTTATTCGTAATAGGCATGCAAAGTTAAAAATGGACCTCTATCACTATTCATAAAGGCCTGCATATGGGAGACTGACATGCCGTCAATCAAACGATAAGCACACAATTCCAGCAGCACTTTCAGCCTTTCAGAACAAATTTTGGAGGAGGGAACAGGCTCTTTATCTTCCTCTGCATTGCAGATCTGGCATGCAAATGAAAAATGAAAGGGATGAGGATATTTTGCTGCAGACAGCATTTTCGAGGACCTCGCCGTGACCTCTTTGTCAGCACTGTCTGAGCTGTCTTGAGTTGTCAGGGGAACTGTTACAATCATACACACATGCACCCTGATTTAGACAGGTAAATTAACACTGGTTTCCATAATGACATTTCCCCATATGTCTTCAATCATTCATTGGAAGCGGAAAGCAATTTTATCCAAATGAATCCACTGGGAACGATTAATGAAGAATATAATACAAAGATGATGGTATCTGGACTCACAGGGACTGTGCGTTCAAATTCTGGTTTTGATTCTGTAATTGGAATAGTGTAATATTGCTCTTTTCTGACTCCCTAATGTGCAGATGTACTATTACAAATACAAATAGTATGTGATGTGACATCAAAATCATTTTATGTACTCCATCAGTGGTTGGGTAGTCAGTCTTTTATCACGCTTCTCTCCAATAGATGGTTCTGTTATGCTGGACAATATCTACAGAGCATATTACAACCCTCCACTCTGACTCCAGTTCTAAATGATGGTTTCATTTAGCTCCTTGGCTTTTGAGTGCAGGTGTACATTTTTTGGCTGTTTAATTCATCTAGCCTGCCAAAGTCTTTCTGCATTACTGCAAACCCTTAGAGGGATCAGGAACAATCAATAGTGGAAGCGGAATTGGTGCGTCATCGGCTTCCATGTAGTAAGGCCTTTTTGAGCATGGCCTGTTTTCTTGTTTTATTTACTTCGCTCTGATTCCTCTGGTCTGAATTTCAAATCTGCCTTTAGGGTGCTTATTCATAGGAATGCAAATCTCCTCACTTATGTAACAGCAGGGCAGTAGCATGCCTGCAGAAGCAGATGAGGCATGACGTTTACACATAGATGTAGACATATATCCATCACAACCATTCTGCTGAAGAAAGGGTGCGTGCCTAGCCTGAGGAATTCAGACTCTGTATGAGTTACTGCCAGTAATGGCTGGATTGTATAAAGATCATGTTAACAGACTATGCTGTGTACAACCCCATATCAGAAAAAGTTGAAATGGTATGGAAATGCAATTTGTTTTTAAAATGTCGCTTTCTTTAATTTACTTTGACTTTTATTTCAGTTCAAGCAGTATGAACCTGAGATATTTCATGTTTTGTCTGGCCAGCTTCATTTTCTTTGTTAATAAACACCAATTCAGGCCTGCAATACATTCCAAAAAATAGTTGGGGTGGGAAGAAGTTGGGGATAGTAATGTAAAAAATAAATGAATAATGCTGTGGTTATGTCAACATGATTACATTTATGATTCAGTTCAAAAGCATTGTCCACTGTAGGCTCTGAGTAGCAAATATGATCAGATAATATCCAGTTTGGACCAGAATATTTTTAACATATGTTTTATTGAGTGGTTTGTAGCAGTTTCTTTTATATTGAAGAATTTGGTCCTAAAAGAAACAGGTGAGAATGCACACATGCGCACACACCTGGTGTTATCCATGATGCAGAAGACCCTGCTTATTTTACAAATTGGCAAAGCCCCACGCAAAGCACATATGACAGACATTCAATTTAGAAAGTCCACTGTGCCACTGTATTACATTGGCATCAGTGAAAGAAGGTTATTTTTACCATAGGAAATCAGAATGCTCACTATACAAACCAATTTCTAGGGCGGTAGGTAAGGGAAACAATAAGAGTGGAGCGCTAAACCAATAGTTTGATGATTTAAAAAACAAGAGCGATAAAAGTCACTAGCTCACCACGAAAAAGACACTTGCCTACCACTGCGAGGACCCAGGTTCAATACTCTCAGTTGTGTCCATTTATTAATTAATATGTGAAGAAATTTCACTTCGATGTAAGGAATGTGTGAGGGGGCGCTGCAGGCTGTCTTTTATCTTTGTAAGTTGTAAATACAAACCGGATTTCAAAAAAGTTGGGACACTAAACAAATTGTGAATAAAAACTGAATGCAATGATGTGGAGGTGCC
>JAUZSU010146546.1:0-14987 GCA_034780255.1 Parotocinclus maculicauda | reverse complement strand
GGGGCGAAGTACGAGACATACTGTTGCTAAGTTAAAATATTAGTAATGTATTGTTATAAAATGAATGAGTAAACTTGCGTTCGATTCTAACCACTCCTTCATACTGAACTATATTTGTCAATGATTGTATAAAGCCAAAAGTATGTGGACAACTAGCAATTCCATCCAAAAATGAGAATTGGTCAGCCTTTACTATTTCATAGGTGTGTTATGGGGTTCAGTGCAAGAGAACTAAAAGGTAATGACCTGACTTGTTTGAGATCTATGAAAGTGCCATATTGAGAGTCACTGCGTTACTCGGTAATGCTGCCATTAGGTAGACTATGTAATGAGACTGTGTGTTTATGTTTCAATTATGTCAATCGGCAAGAAAGTATAAAGGAATCATATAAGCAGTGAGGATTTTCAGATGCTTTTGAAAATAAATTGTAAAAAAAATGTAAAAAAAAAAGTCAAAAGAAGCAGCCAGGGTCGCTACTCAAAGATGACTGGGTTTATGGGACGTCATAGATTTACCTTTATACAACACATTTATTTATTAAACAAAAAGTCTTAGGCCACTATTAGATTTGTTGTTTTAGCAATGGTATAATGATATAAAGATCCAAAAACATGGTTTCTTGGCTGCTACCCTTCCAAAAATACTATTCCTATTCATACTTCTTTAGACTGGCTAGATGCTGCTATTGCTTAAGTGTAAGAGGAGGACATACTACATACTTGCCATTGTTTCTTTTTGTCTTTTTTTTCATCACTGCTTTTATTTTGTATTATTATTTATTACTTTGTTATCTGTAATGTTTGATTATTATTGTTTTGTTTATTAAAATATCCTGTATGGTACTCTGGTAACAAGACTAAGAAAGAAATATATAGCTCTGCAAAACGTAAGGAACAACATAAAATTTACTTGAAATAAAAATATCTACTTCATGGCAGCTATTCCATTCCAATATGCAATGAATTCGAACGCAGACAAACGTCATTCTACTTAATGATTAAGTGATCTCCTGAATCAAATCTTATTTACTGGGGCGAAGTACGAGACATACTGTTGCTAAGTTAAAATATTAGTAATGTATTGTTATAAAATGAATGAGTAAACTTGTTTTATTTGTTTGACACCTGTCCACACACTCAGTCAATCACATTTTAACCTCTCCACCATGACCAAGACCAAATAGCTGTCCAAGGACACCAAGGACAAAATTGTAGATCTGCACGAGGCTGGGATCGGCTATGGGACAATAGGCAATCAGCTTGGTGAGAAGCCAACATTTGTTGGTGCAATTATTGGAAAACGAAAGAAACACAAAATAAATTTCAATCTTCCTCGGTCTGGGGCTCCATGCAAGGCCTCACTGTATGGAGTAAGGATGATTGTGAGAAAAGTCAAGAATCAGCACAGAACTACATGGGAGGACCTGGTCTATTACCTGAAGAGAGCTGGGACCTTTATGGATTAAAATCCAGCAGGGAACGCAAGGTCCCCCTGCTCACACCAGCAATTGTCCAGGCAACGTATCGAAGGGAGAAGGGATGGGGTCATGTATCGCAAGATTCTGGCCAACAACCTCCTTCCCTCAGGCCAGACTTATTTAATTGCTGATTTTTCAGATGTCCCTATTTAAGAATCTACTGAGAATGGAGAAAAAAAAAGAAAATAAATCTATTTTTTCAGCACTTTTTAATTTCTCAAGGACTTTGTGGAATCAATACAAAGAAGGAGAAAGAAATTAAAACACATTTTTATTTTAAAATAAAATGTATTTAACCTACAATTAAATTGTACTCTATATACTAGATTTTTTTTAGAAAATGGTTGTGATTACATGTATTATGCAAAGTTTTTATATAATTGCATGGTTTCCCTAGAAATATGTTATACAAATGGAAAGGAAACAATGGTGTAATCATTCAGTTTCATTAAGCAACACCAAATGTACTGGAGACTATATTGGTTGCTAGCTCTGGACACTCACCTTGTGATTACACCCTTGTGGATGGATGGAAACTGACATGAATCAAATAAAAAAAAAAAAGAATTTTTTTTGCCATATCTTAGGCGCGTTAGAGGATTTACAACTGCATGGAAATGACAGTTTAGAGGGCCAAAGGAACTGCATACTAGCACACAAAAGGAGCACTGAAACAGGCTTTAAAGTGTCCTGCAGTCGGCACTCAATTCAACATGTTTAGGGTGTTCCAGCAAAAATGACTGCAATGAAGAATTAATCAGACACTAGAAACATTTTGTAAATGAGTAAGACTGCACAAAACTTTGCACTGAAACTAATCAACAATGCCCATTCAACATGTACAACATGTACCTTGTCTGTTAAAATCAGATTTAGTTTGGGAGACCTTTTTCTTTCCTGTTTTTAATAAGCATGTTAAGAGTTAATTAAGTCAATGTAGAAATCCAACCGATTAAAGTGAATTTGCATAACAAAAATAAAATTTGAAACTTAAACTGACAGAATACATATAGACCAGGGCATATACTTTGCAGTGTACTGTAGGCACAAAATTTGCACAGTATGCATTTGCATACTAAAACCAATCAACAAAGCATGGACAGTGACCTTGCCTGTTAAAATCAGTTACTTTTTGAGAAAACTTTTCCTGTATTAAGCATATTGAGTTAACAAAGTCAGTGTAGAAATCCAACCGATTATACCAATGGGCCATATTGACATGGCAAACTAAATACTCTCACCAGCACACACAACAGACAAGGTGTGATGGAAAGAAAAATATTCTGGTGGCATAAGTCTGATCATGTTAAGCAGAACAACCATATGTATTATAAAAAAACATTCTGATATAAAAAATATACTAGTTTAACCCTTTAGATCCTGAGCTTTTTTTAATGTAATTACAGTATTTCCCTGGAACATTTTGGCACTTTTTTAAGTCTTTAGTCACTATATCCCTATCCGGCCTTTACTCAACTGGTACGGACTATCCTTTTTGGACAGTGTATGGGTAGAATATGATGACACATCACAAAATTAAGATACATCTACAAAATAGTATGTGACAAAAAAATTAAGGTGATTCACCAATACCCATAAAATATAAACTATATTGAACTAATCATGAGCTGAACATCATCATTGAACTATCATGAGCTGAACTCAAAAATCAGACTTTCTATGTATAAAAGAGGCCTTTTTCTCTCGTTCACAAATTTGTCTAAATCTCACAGGTGTAGCATATCAAGATGCTGATTAGACAGCATGGCTATTGCACTGTTGGCCACTCTAAAATGTCCAGTTTACTTTTACAATATTGGGGGTGCAGGAGGTCAGAAAACCAGTTAGAATCTGGTGTGACCACCATTTGCCTCACGCAGTGCAACACATTTCCTGCACATAGCGTTGATCAGGTTGTTGATTGTGTCCTGTTGAGTGTTGGTCCACTCCTCTTCAATGGCTGTGTGAAGTTGCTGGATCCTGGAACTGGAACATGCTGTCATATACGCCGATCCAGAGCATCCCAAACATGGTCAATGGGTGACATTTACCCATTAAATACGGGAGTATGCTGGCAATGTAAGAACTGGGATGTTTTTAGCTTCGAGGGATTGTGTACACATCCTTGCAACATGAGGGCGTGCATTATCATGCTGCAACATGAGGTGATGAATGCAACGACGGGCCTCAGGATCTCGTCACAGTATCTCTGCACATTAAAAATGCCATCAATATAATACACCCGTGTCTGTTGTCCCTAACATACACCTGTCCATACCATAACCCCACTGCCACCATGGGCCACTCAATTCACAACACTGACATTGGCAAACCGCTCATACACACAACGCCTTACACACAGTCTGTCATCTGCCATGTGCAGTGAAATCTGGGATTCATCCATGAAGAGAGAACCTCTCCAGCATGCCATAAGCCATTGAATGTGAGCATTTGCCTTTTCAAGTCTGTTACAATGATGAACTGCAGTCAAGTTGAGACCCTGATGGGGATAAGCATACAGATGGCAAAAATTATTTGGTGATTTGGCTGGTCAGACAATCTTGAATGTTTAGGTTCTGGGCTGGTGTGGTTTCACATGGTCTGCAGTTGTGAGGCTCGTTAGGTATACTGCCAGTTTATCTGAAACACTGTTAGAGATGGCTTTATGTAGAGAAATTAACATTCAATTCATTCCCTCATAACGTGTAACATCTGTGGCATTGGGCTGTCTGTACTTTCTCGGCAAAGGACAAGTGAGACAGATTTAGAAAAATATTTAAACAATATCTGAGAAGAAAGAGTTCAGCTCATGAGAAAAGGGAGCAATAACAAGTGTCCTTTTTTGTCCATTGACCTGCTGACCCAAGTGACCCTAAGAACATAAACATTTTATTTTGAAATATCCCCTAATGTGTGAGCAGTATAGTACCTAAACATGACCTTCAACAATTCCCATTGAGGTCATTTAAATGTAGTGATGCACCAAAATAGAAAATGTTTATCTGCTGCTCTACAAACTGAACACGTCTGTGCTGATGGGCACAGGGGAGTGAACGAACAGTTTTTAATTACATTTAAGGTATCATTTGAAATAATTTAATTAATTATTTAAATTTGACACTTGTTGAATGGAACATTTTATTGTTTTAAGTTCAATAAAATATATTTTTAAAAATGTCATTCTGTCTTGTACAGTTAACACAGAATTTGTTCATGTTCCCAGGAGCCAGAGAGCCCGTTTTTGTTGCCTGAAGAGGAAGAGGAAGATGACGACGAAGACGACGAATACGAGAGCCGCTCTTGGAGGCGATGAAAATGGAAGCCCAGCAAATCTTTTTCTTTGTGAAAAGCGTGGCATTTTTTAGAAGCTACCTTAAGTCTGTTTGATAGAAGTAAACAATTTGCTTTGTTTTCTAAACTAGTTTGCAGTATTTTTAGAATACGAGAACAGGAAAAAGGATTATGGTGTGTTGAACAACACTTTCCATGAAGGACAGTCTAGATGAATGTTTTCAGATTGTTTGACCTCTGTGAAACACTCACTTTTTCTGAAATTAACGTGTGTATTTTGTTTCACTGTGATATAGCAGTTATACATTTGTGACTACTGTGAATATTTTTGTAATAAGTCCCATAACATTGCCCAGAGCATCAGATTATAGACAGTATATGCTCTTTACATTTTTTTCCATTTTATAGATTATAGGCTACTTTATAAACTCCACATAAGGTGTGGTCTTTAAAAGAAAAGAGATACTTGGTTATATGAAGTCCTATATGTTTTTGGGTTTTTTTGTTTTTTTTTTTAAGTTCAGATTAGTCTGAAATCTAGTACATCACAAATGTTTTCTTTCATTTCTAGATAATGCCCTGGTACCATGTAATCATGGTGATGTCATGTTTTTCTGAGGGAAAAAAATATTATTGTTTAATGAAATACTGTAATGTTTTGAATGTGCACATTTGGTTTATATGTCATTTTTCATCTTACTCTGTCAGCACCCAGCTGATCTTTTTAACAAGATTTGACTTTGTTTTGTATATTTTGTAAATGGTCACATAGTAAGGATTTTGCTGAATAATTTTTAGACATGTATAGTAGTTCAAAGTCGATCACACTTTCTTTTTATTTGTTTGTAAAAGCAGTCATACATCACCCTAAATCTTAAGGCCTGTTTGGCGTACTGCAGCTTGTTCAGTTGAAGCTTGTGTTATGTGCTCTTTACAATGTTAATTTCATTTCAGGGCAAAATGTTGACAGCTGTTTCTGTTAAACTGGTTACTTTTGTCATATTTGTCATCCACATTCAATGGTTTTAAGTAAGTGCTGTTATTTAGACTATTCCAAAAGAAAGAGCACTGTTCTTTCTCAGAAATACGATTACGTAATGCATAACATCAGCACGTGTGCTTTCTACTTAACACACCACATTGATGCAGTGTTATAGACTGCATAGAAAAGAGCTTTTATTTTTCTTGGGAAGTTCAACAATTTCACATGTACAGTGTGGGGGGAGGGGTGGTATGGGTTAGGATGCTAAACTAAAATTTCAAGGAGTAGGGAGACGAGCTCCATAGTTTGCGTAACTCTGCTACCATGGATACATTTAGTGTCAACTGAAATTTGACTTCAATATTGTTTATATATTTGATGCTTGGATGATGTATTTTCTTTTTTTTTTGCTTGTAAAAATGAATTTTGAACACTCATTTGCATATGAATAAAAGCAAAGGAATTGGAGGACCTGCCAAAAACAAAATTGGCTACAAAGCAATATTGCAAGATTAAAAATAACACCAGGAAATTTAAATTTAAACAAATACTCCATTCCAAGATGTTCCTTCTGAAAAAGTTGTCCAGTGTGTTTTATGTTAAATGTTATGTTAATTTGTCATCTGTTATTCCCGTACAATTAAAATGTTATGGCTAAATGTTTGGGGACATTCAAACAGGAAACAGCAGTGACTGAGCACTAGTGTTAATAAGCTAGTAGATATGGCTTAACAACCTGTCCCATGAGAACAAGATGCCAGAGACTAAACACAAAGCACGCTGGATGGGACACCAGTCCATTACATGACTGGGTAGTGGTTCAATCACCGGACCAACTTAGTTTGGTTACTAAGGTACGACCAATTGTGTCTTCATGAGAAACCCTACACAATCAGAAGGCACCATAAGGACGTGAATCAGAGTTTGTGCTGTAGTGGCTGTAAATATGAAATCAACTTTCAAAAGCGGAGTAAATTTTGAGTGTTAGGACCCAGTTCTTGTGATGTAAATAGTCCCTGTTGGTGTGTACGTTGATGGAACCTGCACACAACCTAATAGGGTGAGATAGTACTGAAAGATTAGATTCAGGATTTCTTTTTCGGATAAACTTTAAAGTGTCAAATACTAAACATTTGCAGCTAAATGGATGCAGGCCTTCAGAACAAAGTCTAACATATTGGTCATCCCATAAAAGACAGAAAAGCATTTGCACTTAAGCTTGCAGCCCTAAGGTGTTGGAAATGTTCTAAATTGAGGTTATCCACATGCAAGGTTATTGTACATCGTCTTTCCTTTTCTTATGTTTCATCTCTAAGTTTTCTGCTTTTCTCTTATTATCCTAAACTCATTTTCCTTAGCACTCTTTAACTGTTTCAAAAGTACACCATCATATTTTCTTTTAACCACCGGTACTGTTCACTAATTTCACTAAATAAGTGTGATTGATTGCTTTTTATACAGGTAAGGAGTTCAAACAGGTGCAGTTAATACAGGTAATGAGTGCAGAATAGAAGGCTTCTTCATGAAAAACTACCTGGTCTGTGAGAGCTAGAATTCTGACTGGTTAGTGATCAAATGCTTTATTTTTATATAAAATAGTTGTGGGAGGAAAACCACACGGACATGGGGAGGACCCAGGCTTCTTGCTGTGAAGCAACAGTGTTACCACTCTAAATGTGTTTAGGGTCATTATCTTGCTGCATAATTAAGGATCAGTTTGGTTGCATCTTTCCTTAATTTAAGAAATAAAATGTTTTGTAGACTTCTGAGTTCATTGTACTGCTGACATCATCATTGAAGATCAATGAGCCATCCCAGAAGAAGCCATGTAAGCCCACGATATTACCTGCATTGTGTTTCACAGGTGAGCTTGTGTGTTTGGGATCATGAGAATATCCTTTCTTTCTCCAAAAGTCAACCTTTCAATCACATTGGTAAAGGTAAAGCTTCACTAAGTCTCAACAGTCTATAAAACTGTTCAACAATTCCTGAGGCTTTATCTCTGTACATCTTCACAAATTCCAGCCTGGCCTTCCTATCCTTCTTGGTAAATTAGTGGTTTGCATCTTCTGGTGAAGCCTCTATACATTTGTTGGTGAAGTCTTCTATTAACAGTAGATTGTGATACCTTCACTCCTGCCCTCTGGAGATTGTTACTGTTACCACAAAGTGGTCATTTTTAGGATCTTTCTTTGTAGCACACGCAATGTTTCTGTCATCAACTGCTGTTGTATTCTTTGGACTACCTGTTCGTTATTTAGTAAACCAGTGGTGACTTTCTCCTCCAGGACAATCCAGATGCCTGTACTGGCTATGGCCACTATATGTGGAATATTTTTTTATCTTCTCAGCTTTACAATTGCTTGTTTTTCACCCATAGACAACTCTCAGATTTCCATGTTGGTTACTCCTCTAACTATAAATGCACCGTCTGCACAGGAGAAACCCAAATCTAAAACTGAGCATAGACATTCAACGATATGAACTGTTTGAGTAATCAATGTACCAGGACATGCTTGGGCAACAAAATACATCTCACAGTCCCATGTGCCAATACTCACAAGAAAATTGGTGGATTCAGACAAAAGGTGCTATCTTCTGAACTGTGTATCAGATCCAGATGTAATACC
The DNA here is from genome assembly GCA_034780255.1 of Parotocinclus maculicauda. Lineage (NCBI taxonomy): Eukaryota > Metazoa > Chordata > Actinopteri > Siluriformes > Loricariidae > Parotocinclus > Parotocinclus maculicauda. The sequence goes on along the minus strand of JAUZSU010146546.1, from coordinate 6,606 downwards.
TGGAAATAAAATCCAAAATGTTGATATTTTGTCACATATTCATCTTTTAATGTCAAACCCAAATTAATTCAGCCTACGGCAAAAATAAAAGGATTGCCCTTACTGTTCTGACACTTTTTGGAGGGGGGTGTATTATCAGTTAGACTGCCTAAATTAGATATATGTGCTAACATTACCAACAGGTATAATGGTATATTTTTTAAGAATTACTTAAGTTAACTAGCTGACCTGCTGAGTTGACTAGTGTAGTCAAACAGTATATGCTACACAGTGTATCAGAATAATGATGTCAGTACTGGTATAATACCAGTTGGTGAGGTATTTAGTTTTGTAGTTTGGGCAAAAAACAAAATTGTGGATGTTAATCCAGTAAAATAAAGTAGTAACAGTTAGCTAGCTGGCTTACTAATAAGGATAGCAGGAATTAATGTGGGAGATTCTTTATTCCATATTCATTATTAATCTTAATTTAATTGACTGTCACTTTTATTTATCAATTATTCTTTTTTTGTGATTTTCTGGTTAGCCCATAGTACTATAAAAGGTAGCTTACAAAAGGTGTAATATCCTTTGGTGTTCTGAAATATGCATTAAAAAAAATACGCACCCTGCATGAGTCTTGAGTGCGGTGTAAAGTTTGATTTCAATCCTGCAATCCTTACATATTCAAATAGTACTGAATAATGCATGCTTGGCCCTGACTTTGGGAAGTCAAGTGGAAAACACTCAAAGTCTATTTGATTTAATGCAAGAGCTGTTGACTGTCCCACGGGGCAGAATGTCAACCATCCACCTCACTTGCTCATCACTTTCTCATTCCTCATTGGTGCAGTGAAAAGCACTCAAAAGTGACCTCAAAGTGTGGATCTAAATCTAAATGAAGTGAGAAAGGTAAAAATAGCTATATATGCATAAGTGTATTATCCTGAAAGAAAATTGTGTTATGACATACTATAAAGGATATTAAAGTTACAATGAATATGATCTATAAGTTCTAATAATAGATAAAGACAATCCAGTTACAACATTATACTTTCTTATAAATGTATGGTTAAAAAGTTTCAATAGTACATATGTGTGCGTGGTAAAAGTATCTGAACCCCTAGACTTAATAGGTAATTTGAAGGTTAAAATAGGTTTTTTTTTTAATGAGTGAGATGAGTCAGATAAGCACCCAGTGTTAATTAAAGGAAGAGATATGTTAAAGTATGCTTTTCACAACATGTTTGTGGAAATGCATCATGATACAAACAAAATATATTTTTGAGTACCAAAATATAAGTTATTGATGCTCACCAGGCTGGAAAGGTTAACAAAAAAAATCTCTACCAATCTGTTGCAGCATCTTAGGGGCAGTGAGGTGACAGCACTGATTACTATGGCACCATGCCACCCATTAATGATTGTGATTTCATATTTGAAGAATTACTTAAGTTGAATAACGTTGCAAGCAAATCTAGACTGAGCTTAAATGTGTGACATTTGGATGAGTCATGACCAAGCCTCGTATAACCTCTCTCCCTCGAAATCAAGTTAAGAGGCAGAGCTATGAATGAGACATTTTAAGCTCAGTTTCTGAAATATTCATGAGCTGAAATGTTATCTGGAGAGGAAAGGGGCTTGGCTTTATTGTAAAAAACTATCGTAAAATGGATAGATCGCATTATGTATAGTTGATTTGTTGAAAATAATTTTACTCTTGGCCAGAGTAGCTCATGTTAAATTTCTGTAACAAATAAAAATGCCAATAAGGTTGTGGATGCCTGCCACATAGTTTCTGAATAATTAAGCATGTGTTAGAACAGCAGAAGTGGACGGGATCAGGTGGTGCAGCCCTGCCACTGCTTTGCCTTGCTTCTCTTTCTACACATCAGGTAAATAGGAGAACAGGTGTATGCTGGAATTGGGTAAAATGGTTTTTTACAATTTTTATATTTCTATATTAATCTAAAGCAGTTGTTTATAAATAATTTAAGGAATCCTACACAAATAACTGTGATTAAATAACTTTTACTACATAATAAAGATCTCATAAAGAAAAAAACATCAAACAATAAAATAGTCAGTTATGTACTACTGTGTTAGCACTTACTGCATTCCGTACAAGTGGCCTGTGTTTGCATGTTCTCCCTGTGACTGTGTGGGTTTTTCCCAGTATTCTGTTTTCTTCCTAAATTGCAAAGACATGTGTTAGGTCAGTTGCTGTCCCAAAAGTGCCCTACAGTGCTTGAGTGCATGTGCCATGCAGTTTATTGGCAGACTGAAAATCTGAATATGAAATTGAAATAATGAATGAATGATTCTTATAAACATGTCTCACCCACATCAGGATGGATTCCCCATTGGAACCAGGTTCCTCTCAAGGTTTTTCCTTATTGGTCTCAGGAATTCTTCCTGTCCATTCTTGTTTCTTCTGCTCATTTTGGGTCATATTTTTGAAGACTGTAAGACAATGTCTATTGTAAAAATGTGCTTAATAAATACATTCAGGGTAAACGTGAACTTGTAATTGAAAAAAGCGAGAAAAGAGGTCAGAGAACCTACTTAACCTACAGAAGAGATTATACAGATTAAGTGCCCATAAAGATATTGGGTAACAGTATACTGTACCCTGGTCAGGCATGTAAGGTCATAAGTGAGTGCATTAGAAGAAGAGATGGCATAAAACAATATACTGTAGAACCTGTACGTTTGAAATTATGGGAATCTTACTTGTGGAAGACTTGTGGGAGCAATATAGTGATCCGTTCCACAATCAAAAACTGAAGATTTGTAGAGTTACTTGAAGTAACCAAGGAAGGCTCAGGGAGATTGTTAAAGGACTGTGTATAACCATTTCATACAAAGGTTGCTGCAAAAACAGAGTTCAGAAAATGACAAAGACAAAAAAAAGTAGGAACTATATTGAAATATATATTTTTTCTTTTTGGTAATTATTTTTGGATGAATCCTATTTTTAAAACATTTAGATAGCATCCTGTTGCAAAATGTTTTAAAAGCAAATTTTTTTTTTTTTGCTTTGAAACCTGCTTAACTCTTTGAGGGGTTGGGGTTTGCAGGTAAGAGTCAATTACAAGAAAGGATTTTTTGCACTGTATAGCATAATATGGTGAGGAAATCCGCTTATGATGACGACCTGACCCCACATTGTCTGAGTGAACTCTTAGAGTCTTACAATCCAGCGTGTCTATTTTGTTTTCAGGCTGCAGGGTTTATTTAAGTTACTATATTTTAAAAAGCAGGTGGGAAAAGCTTTCTCATACTTGTCCCCCTGCTATGGAATAAACTATCTACTTTAGTTTAAGATTCAGACTCTCTCTAATTTTAAGTCTAGGCTAAAAACATTCTTATTTATGCAGGCTTGTGGTTAGATTGAGAATGAAATGCATGTCTGGCCTGCCTGCCTTGTCACTCCCTGACCTTTGGCTGGGAGTGTCTGCTGTCTGCTTGGTCCTCCTGACCTTGACTTGTGCATCCTTGCCTTATACTAAGAGCAGAGCTGGGGGTTCATAGGCAAATAGGTTTATGGTGATCTGGGATTTAGGGTTGCTATTGTCTTGCATCAGTGCGATCACGTAGGTTTGTTGATTGTTGGGGTGGTGGGTTGCTTCTGTCTCACCTGATCCCTCTTGGCTTTGTTACCTTTTGGTTCTCCTCTTTCTATATATGTAATATAGTAATATATACATTTAGAGTAAACAATAATTGGCCGTGGATTTTGTATAGATATGTGAGATTTCAGAGTGGAACTAGTAAGCTAATGGTATGTAAGCTGAATGTGTGACTGCTGTTGGACATGCATGATGAGCATGATGGTGATAGCTACTGATAGCTATAGCGGCAACTCTGCCCACAAAACCCCATCTGTACTGCTCCAGATGTACATTTTGCACTTAAAACCAGTTCAAACTGAATACCTTTTTACCATAAGGCAAGTTTAGCTTTTATTTCTGTGTAATCATCAACATTATTTTTTCTTCAATTATTTAGTAAAAGTCTGTTTCAAATGTTTTATTGTAAATTATTTCTAAGAATGCTCAGTCTCCCCTGAGGGACTTTTTTTTATAAGATCAGTAAGACATTTTACTTACTGGATGCTGTAGTAAATCTGTAAATATAAAAAAAAACTTTACCTAGTACAGAATGCAGCAGCTCGAGTACTAACTAGAACTAGAAAATTTGATCAAATCAGTCCTGTTCTGTCGTCTCTACATTGGTTACCAGTTAAATTTCGCATTGATTATAATTTATAATTTATAATTGTAACATATAAAGCTCTACACATTCTGGCCCCACATTATCTGAGTGAACTCTTAGAATCTTACAATCCAGCTTGTCTACTTCGTTCACAAGGTGCAGGATTTATTTCAGTTCCTAGAATAAAAAAGGTACAGCAGAGGAAAAAGCTTTCTCAAACTTGACCCCGTCTAGTTGTTTCCAGGCTAGTTGTTTTATCTCCAGCCCCATGATCTCGGCAGAAGGCAGTAGCTCTCTCGCGCCTCCATTTCTGGTTGGCTGGGAATAGTGTGCCTCCAGCTGTATTTTCCAGCTGAGGACTTGCAATCATAAAGTGACTGTGTATCGGACAAAACAATACCAACATGCATATTTTTTATGTTATTTTATTTAATATTTCAATTCAACTCAATTTAACTTTATTGTCATTGTACTGAGACAGGGTCATACAGCACAACGAAACACTATTAGGCTAAACCTCCAGTGCAGTTACAGGAGGGCATAGTGCAAGGCAAAACAGGACATAAGGTGCTTGTACAAGAGTATGATAGACATACATTAAATACATTAAATACAATTAATACAATCCAATAAATATCAGTATGTACATGTGAAAAATGCTTATTAGTAGTGTGAGTGACATATGGTGGGGGATAGATAGGTTGTGGAGCTGTGTGTGGATATGTATGGGAATGGACAGTGGACAGTCTGTGTGTTGTTTAGGTATTGGGTGATAAGACTGGTGTCACCAGTTAAACAGCACAGGGAAAAAGCTGTTCTTTAGTCTGGTGGTTCTGGCTCTGATGTTCCTGAGCCTCCTTCCGGATGGCATGGGTTGGAACAGGAAGTGGCTATGGTGAGTTGGGTCGGAGGAGATGCTAAAGGCCTTACTCATCTCTTGTTTTAGAGGTCTGGTGGTGATGTTCTGAAACGTTTTCACCACTCTCTGTGTTCAGCAGCAGTTGCACTGTCATACCACACTGTGATTTTATTTATTTGTTACTTCACTTCTGAGTCTTACTATTACTACACACTTTTTTGACTGGATAAATTAGTTATATTCTTACATTTAACATCTAAGCCACCCAGAAAGGTTGGGTCCCTTTTTGAGTTTTGAGTCCCCCAAATTTTGTTCCTTACAATGTTTAGGGTGTTTTTCCTCACCACTGTTGTCTAGGCTTGGTCAATTTGTGATTGGCCCTAGATTTTAGAAGATAATCCAAAATATGTAAAGCTGCTTTGAGACAATGTTCCATTGTTAAACATGCTATAAAAATAAATCTGACTTGGCTTCAATTTCTAGCTTCTCTTGTTGAAGCAATTATTGTTACTGGACTGACTGTGACTGTCACACGCATTTCTATAAACAATGTCATTTTTCCCCCCATTTTTGTGGACAGCACATGGACTTGTGTATGTAGCACTGTTGCCTCACAGTGAGAAAGCCCTGGCTTCCGTGCCAGGTGGAGTTGCCTCCATGTCTGTGTGGGTTTACTCCCACTTGCCAAAGACATTCTGTAGGTTACATGATGGTGGCTCTAATGTGTGAGATGTCAGTGTGTGTGCCCTACAATGGATTTAACTGCAGCATATTGCTTCGTTCATCTTCATCAATAGCATGAACTATAGCTTTAAATTTATTTGATTTATAGTAGCAGTGGTGTGATGGGACCCACTTTCCTAATGCTTTCAGTCAAAGACAGTTTCTTTTTCTTTTGTTTATTCTCATGGAGTAATACACTTGCAAATAATTAAAAGAAAGTCAGTCACTCTGCAGGCAAGGTAACAATAACTCATGCGCTATGAGATCATAAGCTATTTTAGTTCATGCAATTAGTTAAAAATATTTATTGCTAATTTATTATTCCATTTTCACAGAGTAAAGTGGATTCACGCCTACTTTACTGTGAAATCATGTAATCTCTTTATTGTTTTAGTGTTTAACACATTTATCATTATTTTTCATGCACAGTTGTTTCCGTCTGATTGACAACCAGAGGGGTAAAGGTGCCTTTCTGAATTCTGTGCCCCAGTGCAACCAGTATCCTGTAAACTCCCCTGCATAGCAAATGTATTCCCCTGCATAGCAAATGTATTTCCAATGTCAAACTCACTTCTACGCTTTTACTTAAAAGTGTGTGTGGATGTATTTTTTTAATGTCCACAAAATTCTGGCTACATTCTGGTTAAGGCAGAACATATTAAATAATAAAAAAACACCTATAAGAGTTTGCTAGGCGCATGTCCTGTGTTCCCTGGCTTCCGTAAGTTGAGCTAGTGAGCAGGTGTGTGTGTGTGTGTGTGTGTGTGTGTGTGTGTGTGTGTGTGTGTGTGTGTGTGTGTGTGTGTGTGAGAGACAGAGAGAGAGAG
>JAUZSU010146535.1:0-14988 GCA_034780255.1 Parotocinclus maculicauda | reverse complement strand
CGCGATATATATCGTGTATCGCGATATAGCCTAAAAATATCGTGATATTATTTTTAGGCCATATCGCCCAGCCCTATGGTGAATTGATTAAATCGATCTTACTTTTGAAAATGTTCCTTAGAAACAAACCTGACAACTGATTGTGTGAAAGGTGAAAATGGAGTGCTATTGCCAGGTCTATACAGGGATTGCTGAAGACGAAATTGATCAGAAACACTATGAAGCATATAAAACCTCTAAAACTAGAAATAAATGATTGTTCGAACTTCATTTAAAACATACATGTTTGACAATTTAAACAATGTGTGTGCCTATAATCTGCAAATTCATGGTCAGAAAACCTTAAGCAGATGCCCTCCATTTACACATTTAATTATGAAAGCAGTCTCAAAGACTTAGTACCCCAATGGATGTTACCGCCATTCCATATAATATAATATAATAATATAATAATAATTCCTCTACAGACAAAATTTAGTGCTCGCCGGCCTATCGAGCAAGGTTGTAGTTGAGGAGGTGACTTTTCTGGAGTGTAAATATGACAGCTCAGTATTAATGATTGCTATTAGGGTTAGGTTGTACCTCTAGAGGTTAGTGTCCTGGGAGTCACTGTTACCCATTTACAAGCCTCCATCTTTCTCTGCTCCCCAGATTTTGCTTCTGCCACCTTAGCTGGCCTTTTTACATGTAATGTCCACACACTGGGAGCCATCATCTCCAGTTAAAACAAAGGGGATTCATCAGACCTGTCTGTCCCTTCCCTCTCCAGTCCTGGAGACTAAATTATGCCCTAAGAGCCTGGCTGGAGGTGCTGAAAATAAATGGGCCCAGATATAATGGCTGCAGTTCATAGCTAATATTCCTGTGAGAGGAGGGAGAAAGAAATGGAGACAGAGGAAATGAAAAAGAGTATATTGAATATAGTAGTGCTAGAGGGGCACTGAAATGTGTCCTTGTTTCAAATGGAAACATTTTGTCCTTTTTTCCCTCTATAGTCTTTTTTGGGTCGTGGTTTATCAATTGTAACTTTTTGCTTCTCCATCCTACTGTGCCTCTTTGAACTTGAAAATTTATACCTCTCTGTGGTACAGATGGTTTCATTTTCTATGAGATAAACCACGTTAGTTGAAACTGATTAAACAGGGAACAACATCCCCATCTGCCATTTAGGCCCATATAAAATTGCTTGGGCAGATGCTGACATCTTTCGAGATGATTGATTCACCTCTGAATGGAGGGAGGTGGGAAGGAGTGTTCTCACAGGATTCCAGCTGCCCATTCCACACATGCACACACACACACACACACATGCACACACACAAACACACATATACACACACACACATGGTCACTTCACCAGAGCAATCACTGACTGCCTTGATTGGACCTGTGCAGATGAGTGGGAGACACTTTAATCATGATCATCCCCTGTCCTGATAATTCCTTCTTTGTGGTTGTTTGTATGTATATAAATGTGTGTGGTAAGGGTGCACTACTTTTCTGAAAAGGCTGATAGCTGATCCATTACTGATTTCCTTACAAAAACCAAACTGATTCTTCAGTCAACTAAGTTGCCATATTCTGCAAATAAATACAGGCATGACGTGACATTGTGTTGTAGACTGAGTCATATGAATGTGTGCCTTTTAATTTAACATTAAACCATACTCAAACATAAAAGTTAACAGTGAATTAAAATAATTTGATTCAATGCAGATTTTTAGACCTGAATCAACTTGGACATACTGTTCAGTATTGAATCAGTACAATCCTAGTTTAAAGGTGTTTCTTTCTTTTTTGACATTTAAATCCCACTTTTGCTGATCTTAGATGGTTCACAGCAGCTACTGTACAGAACACAGGGTGCAGGTGAAAGTCTTCCCTGGATGGTTCGCTGTTGCTCACAACTTTTTCCAGACACAGCCAATGATCTTGGAAGGTAGACTTGAATTCAATTCTGGTAGTTATAGCTGGAGTTTAGACTGCTGCTCTTCCAGAACAACCCTGATTATAGGGAAAATTGTAAAAAACATTGCATCACCTAGCTAGCAAGCTCACCAGGAAGGCGTTAGTAATTATTATGTGATAGACTTATAATGATATTTCACACTCAATATGATCTACTATGATAGATCAACACAGGTAAGTGTGATAAGTGCTGGTACCATGTTTGGTTGGTACTGGGCTGGTACCCACTTTACCTTCAGAACAGCATTAATTCCCCATGGCATAAATACAGCAAGGTTCTGGAAACATTCCTCAGATATTCTGGTCCGTATCAACATGGTAGCATTACGCAGTTGCTGCAGATTTGTTGGAAGCACATCCGTAATGCAAATATTCCATTCCACGACATCCAAAAGGTGTTCTAATGGATTGAGATCTGGTAAGTGTGAAGGCCTTTTGAGTACAGTGAACACATTGTCATGTTCAAGAAATCAGTTGTGCTTTATGACATTATGACAGCTTCATGTGCAGTATCCATCTAGAAGTAGCCATTAGAAGATGGAACATTGTGTACATAAAGGGATGGAGGTGTTTAATAACAATATTTAGGTAGGCTGTGGTGTTTAAAAGACTTCCAATGAGATATCCCCTACACCATTACAGCACCAGCAGCAGAATATATTTTTTATACAAGGCTGAATGGAACCATATTTTATTAGGTTTACAGCAAATCATTAGGTTTACAGCAAGTCTACCATCCAAATTTCACAGCAGAAATTGAGACTCATTAGATCAGGCAATGTTTTTCCAGTTTTCTGTTGTCCAGTTTTGCCTGTTCTTAGCTGACAGGAGTGGCACCCGGTGTGGTCTTCTGCAGCTGTAGCCCATAAGCTTCACTGTTTCATTTGTTGTGCATTCAGAAATGCTCTTTTGCATACCTGGAATGTAATGAGTGGTTATTTAAGCTACTGTTGGAATGAATAAGGCATTTTGGTCCAGAGAACTGTTTCTCACTTGATTTTTATCTGTAAATGCATAAGATGGGTATGCATTAAAATCAAAGTAGATCAGAATCCACCAACCATGCCACATGCAAAGCCAATGAAATTTCCCCTCACTAAATTCAATAATTACTTATAAACAAATAAATCTTTTAATATACAGACTCTAAACATGGCAGCAGATCCAATCAAAGGTGGTCACATGTAATTGCTCCAGCTCAAATCTTAATAAACCTGCGAACTAAGCATATTGCTGTTATAGCAGCTATAGTATTTACTGTAAGATAAGAAATTTTAGGATAGAATCGAATAGATCAAGAGAAACAGGAAAACTGGATGTCGCGTCCATTATTTACACGTATTTAAACGTCTTGCAGGACTGAGCCAAAATCAATAAATATTAGTCTTTAACTTGCTTTATGGCCACCTAAACGATTTATGATAAATCAAAGATGACTAAGTGTAGCAGTGGTGACTTTGTATTACAACACTAACTTGTCAGAGTATAGAAACAATTACCACTACATCACTGCTAAAATTTCAGTAGCTTGTCCCTTGTTAATCTGACATTGTGTGTGCTTTTATTAAATGAACTAGCCCTAAACAAGTTTATCTATGTTCAGGGTTATTTGTTAAGGAAGCACATCAAGTGAGGTGAATTAGCATATTAATTGAATCTGAAGCTGCTGCAGCAAGGTGGCAGTCATAAGTGTAGTTGTCTGCAGGCAACTCACCTGCACATAAGGCTAGGTGATTCTTAGCAGGATATTGTTTAAACTGACAACAAAAAACCCCCACACAGCTTAAGGACACATGGCTCTCTCTCACACAAAGAAATCAACTTTGCTGTAAATATAAGTCTCCAAACGCTGCATTTTAAATATCACATTCATTTCACTTCTCCTGCCTTGGCTTTGGTTTCATGGCATCTGTCACATAGTCCATTGTAAAAGTTGCTAGGTTTTAGTGCCTAAACTTTCTTTTTGAAATTTTTGTTTTAATTTCACACTGCTTTTAAGCATGGCCTGGACAGGATGTTTTTTAAAACAGATTTGCTGTTCTAACACATGATCCCCTGACATGTCTCATATCTTATCGCTAATATGACGCCCAACCTGATTGGAAGACACAGCTGTCACTCTGTGGTGGCAGGTTAGTGTATTAGAACACTGCACCACCTGAGCCCCAAAATGCTGGTTCATATTGTTCATAATTGTAACCCAATGCATTTCACACACACACACACACACACACACACACACACACACACACACACACATACATACATTACATACATAAACACATTATACAACACCATGTGTTATGCATTAACACATTAACAGATTTGAATGGCAATCATGTGACCTCACATTTAGTTTGGCGCCATTAATATAATTAGATAATTTAGGAAATATTTTTTTTTAATGGTGTTAAACATATGAGCTGGTCAGACTAGTTGTCACAGTTATGCTGTGTTTTTGTCTGATTGGTACAATTACTACCTTCCTGCCAGTAGGTGTGTTTAATTGTAGATGTTGGATATCAATTCCCTATGGAGCCATTTCTAAAACTGCTGGCATCTTACTGTCCCTAACAAAAAGAATATCTACAACTGACTAAACACTATTATCATATTTTACAGCCTCTCTTACACTATTTCCTCTCATTATCCTGTAGTATCTGTACAGCCCTTTACTTACTCTGCTCACGGGCCCCACACCATATTCATATCCTTGCTATCTTTTGAACAGAAGATCAACATGTCATACCCTCACACTTTCTCAGGGTGCATGCCACGAGGCAATGTTTGTAAGTGGCAGGTCTATGTGTGTGTGTGTGTGTGTGTCTCTGTATAGTTTGTGTGTCACGTGTAGTGTAAGTTCTGCGAAGGCAGGCAGGGACGAGACATGGCGAAGTAGCTTCTTCTGCAGATGCAATTAGGCTAAATCGGATTAAGCCTATCACATTGCAGCCGGGCCTGGCCCCATGGCCACCTGGGAAAGAACGGGGGAGGTTGAAGCGACTAGGAAGGAGGGGTAGCCAAAATCGAGATGCAGCAATGAAACAGAAAAGAAAGGAAAGACAGCAGCTAAATATAACCTTGGTTGACACTGACATCAGAAAGCCTGATTCTTATTTCCATTAAAAAGCATGGTCAGTTAGATTCAATGAAAATTTTATTGGCTATGTTTATGATCAATGCAACTGAATGTCAAACCACAAAAAGCATGAGATTTCTCAATACTATGTGCAGCTCTATGAAGATGAATAATCTAATTTTGTGATCTCACTAATAATGGTCCCACAGGTCAAACCACAAGAAAAATGAATTATAATTATTTGAATTATTAGAATAATAACTTACATGATTATACATTATTATATGTTGTCCTACCTTAGCTAGTTTAAAAAGCAACATTATATTTATTATAATATGTTGTAAGAAAACTGGTTACTATTAAATACATAAATCAGAATCAGTACTGCAATATCCTAGAATCAGAATCAGTACTCCATATATTGAATTTCCACTGTTATTTACCTGAGACAAGTGTGAGGTAGTTTTACATGCAGTTAATTATTGGCTATCTATGGTTCTACTGCTGTAACTGTGACATGCTTTAAAGTGGGCCAGAATTGAACTCTGATGAACAGCAATAACCAAGGAGGTCACTGAAACTAACTCATGATTTATATTTAAATTTAGCAGAATCATTATCCAGAGTGAATTACACCTGATAAGCAATTGTGGGCTAAGGGTCTTACACAAAGAGCCAACAGTGGCAGTAGTGGTAGGTTTTGAGCTTTGGGCCTTCTAGTCTACAGTCCACTACATTAAAATTCACCACAGTCCTGCATGGGTTACTGCATGATTAAATGAATCAAAGTCACTTATATCTCACCATTCCTCTTATTTGGAAGCATTGTCTACCTTAATATTTTGCAGAGTAATGATCTAGTGAGAAACATACAGAAAGGGAATCATACTTGAACAAAAGAACTGGTAATCTGGTAAACTTGTATTCATGAACATGTAATCTTAATGTGACAATTTAAACTATGTTGCCACTGTTTTTAAGTACGACTACTTATCATCCATTTTCCAATTTAACTTCTGGATTGCTATTACATATTTTGACAGATTGGCCTACTGCAAATTGATATTGGTAGGCTGACCCTACATGGCACTTTTTTCTTGGCTTAAAAGTGTTTGTTTTTAGCTTTGCAACTTTACCCAAGACGGTAAGACAGAATCACTGCTTACTTACAGCAGCAACAAACAAAAAAGCAAACAAATAATCAAACAAAATAAGAAGATTTCAAGACATGACCACATGTAATCCAAGAAGACATTACATCATTGCTCTTCTGTAGGATCCATTCATTCTTTATCGTCCACTTAACAACACGGGGTGGCGAGCCAGCTGGTGCCCACCCGACAATGCTGGGTGCAAGGGCAAGAACAGCCATAGATGGGGTGCCAATCCGTCATAGGGCACACACAAAGTCACAGACATTAAGGGCCACTTTATAGGCACCAATTAACCTAACACGCATGTCTTTGGACTGTGGAAGGAAACTGGACTATCCGGAGTAAACTCATGCAGACATGCAGACTCCATACAGGCCGCTTCACCCTGGGATTTAAGTCGGACCTTCTGTGCTACCCACCGAACCACTGTGCTGCCCCCTCTGTAGGATATAGCAAAAAAACAAGATAGTTCCACTTGAGTGGTGTTTTCTTCCCTTATGGTAAATGCCAACATAACAGAGTAGGCAAAAGAAAAGGGTGACATTTTCACACTGTGTGAGTTTCATCAGATTGTCATACATCCTTTTTCGTGCCTCTGGGCTGATATGAAGAAAGAACAAGAGAAAAAGAAAAACAAAGGGAAAAAACATGGTGTCCAATGAAACAGAACTAATGGAGTACTGGAATGTCCTTGCTTATTTGAGGCTCTATCCAACTGTGACGTTGCATCTACAGAATACATTGATTTCACTTCTTTTGTTCATGCTTTTACATGAGTTTTGAGATCACATCACTAGGACAATAGACCCTGCGCATCAAGCAGAACACATTCACACATAAGATATCTCAGTATGTGTGTGCAGGGTTGGCACAGTATATATATATATATATATATATATATATATATTTTTTTTTTAATATTATTATTATTATTATTATTTTATTTTTATTTTCCACAGTGTAGCTCTGATGCCTGCAGCAGCTGTATTAGGACAGACTGGGAGAAAGTGGAACTTTCGGCCTCTACTGCAGCTACACACAGGTCATCTACAGCTGCCCAGTATTTAGAGTCTGTATTCATCTTACCATTCTATTCTTTTTTGTAATTTATTTATCCATGCTGGTTTATTATCCCATATGAAAGAATATTTATTCAGACTTGATGTATGCCATAAATGTAGACTGCCATGTTGTGAGTTTGAATTTTACTCTGTTATTACAGTAATATTATAAACTCATATTTAATTAAAGTAGCACACAATTGGATAATTACAGTGTATATTACTAAATTTATTTAGTTTTAATAAATTCTATTTGTATTTCTTTGTGATAATTTTTTTTTAGTTTATTTCAGCTTTTGTTTTAGGCATCTAGAATAATTGTTTCACTTCTAGTCATCTTAGTTATGAACAGACAAACTACTCATCATTTTCTCATTTTAATTGAGAAACACATATACTGAATTCATAACATATTAATAATATTTTTTCTGAATAACTTACAGTTTTATTTTAAATCATTTCTTAAATCCTTATGGCAAAACGGTAGAGGCAGTATGTGATTTAAAGTCACTATTGCATTAGTGTACTAAGATTATACTGTAGAAAGCACAGATGCGCTGTCAATTAGTGAAACTGCTATAAACCACCATTCCCATGTAACAAGTAGACTGGTACACTCAGTGGTATGTATTTAAGAAGCCACCTCAACCAATCACGTTTTTAAAAATGGTGATGGTTTTTTAATTCACAACACTGCCATGAAGTTCTATTTTGTACATAACATTAAAGTATATACAATTAGTGTCCACTCTATTGGGTACATGTTTCTACAACAATTGTGCATTTTATCAGTTTCACTTACCATATTGATGAACGTTGTAGTTCTACAATTACAAACTGTAGACCATCTTTGTTGGTCCTCAGGAACAGCACAGATCAGGTACTGTTTGGGCGATGGATTATTCTTAGTATTGCAGTGACGCTGACCATGACGCTGACGCCATGTCTATCCCCACCATCTTCTACACAACATGTTACAAGCATGTTACAATGAGTTAACTTTACTTCACCTGATCTCAACCAATTAGTGCATATTTGGGATGTGGTTCAACAGGAAATCTGCCCGATGCTATCATGTCTATGTGGACCAAATTCTCCAAGCAATGTTTCCAGCACTACGTTGAATCTATGCCACAAATGTATTACTTCACACGCATACATGTAATGGCTAATACACTTTCCCCCTAATTTTATTAGCTAACTCCAAACCTCAAATCCTCAAATGTAATCAGCAAATGCACATGGCTATGGTTCGCTGTCACATATATGAACTCAACATTAAATGTAAAACCCAGAAATTAACAATATACAGAGATACAGAAACAAGAACAATCTCGATTACTGACTCCATAGCCATAACAGAGGTTCAAATATTTTTACATGCTGGTCTAATAAAAGATGTGTTCTATATATTATTGGCAGTGCATGTGTACAGTAAGAGATTAAATAAATTAGTTAAACAGCACCTAGCTTGGAGGAGAAGATTGTCTGAACATGTCTGCGTAATCCATTCAGTCCCAGAACCTTGTGCGGCTTTATCCTTAAGAAACAGGTACCAACCTCCCCCTCTAGCAACTAAAATGAGATACTTTCATACAAATTGCAAAAAAATCCATATGGTAAAATCTATATTATATGATTGAGATATGTTGCTAAGTGTATTACAGTTACTTAGACTAAACACTGATTGATCATATCAGTGCCTTATTAAAACTTTCCAATATGCAATTTGCTGCTTCTACTATCAGATTTGCTTCTACTATGAGAGCTGGGAATAAATAATAGCTTTCCCAAATTCAAAATAGATAAATACCAGAATCTTATACATGTTAATACAAATCTGTTCAAAGAAAGTGAAATGTGTTGCATCAACTAGGATGCAAAGACACTTCCAATATTTTTTGTGATTTTGTGATTGCTTTTAGCCCTAAAATACAATATATCCAAAATATCCACAGTCTGTCTTGGGATAACCACATCTTGGTAAAGAAGACAAATCTCAGTATTACTTATTCCAGCTTATTATTTAAAGACCTCATGTTTGATAAAGTAATTATCGGGAAATTGTGCCAGCTTACTCGCCAGTTTCTAAATCTGCCTCCAAATCCTTGCCACATTTTTTTCACATTTTCCTTCTTCTTAAAGGACACCCAGAGAATAAAACAATCATCTTAAGCTCAAATTAGTTTTTAGTAATCCTTAAAAAACATGAATTCCATAGTACAGTTTTGTATAGTTTGATCTTCATGCAACTTATCAGCATTGTTGGTGACAACATGATTTATCAATATTAACAAAAATAACCCAAAAACAAAAAAAGAACAACATTAACCAAGTAATGAACAAATAGTGAAACACATGACTCTGATATGCTGGTCGACCAGCTTTACCTGCAGTACCATTTGAGATGGTATGATAAATCTGCACCATACACCACCATTCAACTTGGACAAAAATGTAACATGGTCCTGCTAACTGATCAGCATACATTTGGAATTCAGAGTTCTAAATAGCTGAACTAAAGGTTAAACAAAGTTGAAACATAATTATTAGTGTAATTATCGTTATGTTTTCACTTTTATTTGTTTTTTAATAAAGTGCGTCATTATTCATTTATTCAATATTGTTTTATTATTATTATTATTATTATTATTATTATTATTATTATTATTATTATTATTATTATTATACATGTACTGCATATTTTTATGTCACTGTAATTATCACTTGTTATATATCTCTTTTTTATGCTTATGTAAATGTGCAATGCCTGAGGGAGTGATGTTTGTTTAATTAACTTTGCACTTTCTCAAATGAAGTTTTTAAAACCATACAACAATAAACTGAACTTTGAACTTTGAAAGTATATTAACAATAATAGCCATCTGTCAACCATGCTCTGAACAGATTTCCAGGGAAGCAATGATTTTATGAAAGAGGCAGCACATTAGTCTATGTAACACCTTCACAGTTGGAGGGTGATAGATTACATTTAAGGCCATTTTGTTTCCTCATCGTGACTGCACTGGGCTATATAGGCAATTGTTCGCCTCAGCAGCCTGGAGATCCTTATGGTTAATTTAAAATAGTGTATGGGCAAAATAATTATTTAAAAGTATGCAGGAGAAGCAGTGGAGGCACCATTTTGTCAGGGCAAGCAAATAAATGTCGACTAAAACGATTGTTCCTTAATGATGAGGGATTATAAAGGAAAGTGGGGGCAGCCGCAGAGTGCAATATGGTTCCTTTGCTGGAAGGGTGGCCTGGTGAACTGGCCTGCATGCTACGGCCCATTAATTATCCAATCCGCTGACGTTGTGACAAATGGCTGCATGTTCTGCAACCCGTTTACTAACCTACAGAGCACTACAACCCAAACTCAAAGGACCCATAGCAAAGTGCAGCTCAAACGCTTTGGTCCATCATGCTTACTAAATTCACAATTACCAGTTGTTTATTTGAGTCTAAATACTGGTATAATAAGCTGTGCCATGTCATCCTTATATATTGGTTAGTCTTTAAATTGGCTGGATAATGTGCAGTTTAATATCCTCTAAACAGAACTCCTTAATGTTGTAGCATCTGTAAGACTTAACTGTGCAAGCCGAACATTTGGCAGCTGAGGTGGGCAATTTTCATGGAGCATAATGTGAAAAGAGATGACAGGAATGCCATGAGTCTCAAGTATTTCCTCACATATACTGCACATGTTATGTAATATGTGAGGAAACACTGGTGTTTGAAGGAAACACCAGTATGAAAATACTTTGTTTTTGGTATAACCTGCTCACATGTAAATGCCACAATATTAAACAAAAGACACTGCAGAGATGCTACAATGTATTACACTGCAGCTACAGCTGTTAGTATTGGAGCATTTTAATACCAATATTGAGGCATCACTAATAATTTTATATAAAATCCCTAATAAAAATGTAGAATAATTATTCAAGATGAAGAAGACAAATAGCATAATTATAAGTAGTATTAGGTTCAGGTTCAAAATTCTATCCCAAAACCACTGATGGTGTCATCTGTGCATTACAACCAGACAGTGTGTCTGAGTAAGGAAAAGCCAGAGGAGGGATCGTGTTCCAGCCTGCTTATAGCTGTATCCCTGGCATTCAAGGATGGGTACATGACCAAACAATTCTGGTTTAAAATGTGAAAAACTCACTACGTAAGAGGTATTACAACCTATGAATTCAGTAGTAGTAACAGTAGTAGTGATACCAATAAAAATATGTAATTTTAAATTTATATACATACACTTATTCTAAGTATGTGCTTCTATTTTTATGTCTTCATCATGCTATTTACTGGAATACTGCTGTAAAATGTTTAGCATCCATTGCAAAGCCTTGGAATAAAATGCCATTAGCAAACATTTTGAGTTGTACTTGCACTGAAAAATATTAGAAAGCCTAGGGTGGAAGTCTACTGGCAGTTTGTTTGCTAAATTTTGTCTTATAATATATGTTCACATGTGTTTTTCCAAGTTCACATTACATTCCAGTGCATTTCAAATTTTACATTTTGTTTTTACTTAAAATTAAAAATTTTAATATTTAATTCACATATTATTTTGATTATTCTTAGGTATGATGCTACAAGATATGCACAACTGGATTTGGGGATTCTCTGTCATTCTTCTCTGCAGAACATTTCAAATGTGATCATTTTTGTCTGTTAGGACTGAGGTTTTCGGCGAACAGCCATTTTCAGGTCTCTCCAGAGTCCTTTTCTCAAACTCCAAGCAGGCTTTCATGTGTCTTTTACCGAGGAGTGGCTTCTGTTTGGTAACGCTCCCATAAAGCCCAGATTGGTGGAGTGCTGCAGTGATAGTTGACCTTCCCCCAATTACTTAGTTTGGTGGGGTGGCCAGATCTAGGACTAATGCTGGATTTCTTCTCCTCCACAAAAAATCTAAAATTCTGTTTTCAGATTCTCATTATGTTATATTGAGTGCATATTGACAGAGAAAACTTTTTTATTTTATTAACAGGTCTTAATATAACAAAATGTAAAAAAAGTGAAATGGTTAGAAGACTTTACAAATGCATATTTTAACAGTAGCTATACAGTTTTATTGATACAAAAAGCTTCAAAGCTACTTTTTTAATGTAAAAGCTCACTCTTCTCTCTGAAAGAAAAGTTTGGCTTCTAAATAGGTTTCTTACTAATTTACAATGCCTCTTACTTCCTACACATCAACACAGACTGTCACAACAGCTGCCTTTTCACTTACTTTATTACTGAGTTTTAAGTAAACTTGCTTCCAGTGTTTTCTTCGTAAAGTAAAACACATTGAAATGTTGGTCTGTAATAATCATCTATGCACTGCAGATGCATTCAGCCTGCTCATCATGTAACATTAAAACAGTAGACCTAATATGTTTTTAAAAATCATATATTACATTCACATAATAGTCTCCTTTTAGTCTATAGTTGAATATAAAAACATCTATCACTCCGGAGAGTGTAACAGAAGGCCTGCTAGCTGAATGCGGTATGTGAAAAAAAGGTCACTCTGTGGACATTTATGTACTCATCTGAGGCTTTGCAGAGAGTGTTGTGGGCGAACTGTGGACGTTTTGACCACCTGCATCTTAAAACAGAGCAGGACGCTCTGTAGACTACAAGCAATTTAATTTCTCCCAACACTGACATGTTCTGAATATAAGCTTCTAAAGCTCCCCTGAAAAAGTTATAGTGCTTTGTATGTAGTAGGGTTGTCAGCTAAATATTCACTCGCTATTATAGCTGTTAAAGATGTGTGACAGTTTTATGCCTTTAGTTGTTATTTTTATATGAACTTGTTACAGTGTGCAACCACTAATTGGTTATTTTAATATAGGTTGTGGCTTGAGGACCAATTAAATCAGCAAATTACTTGTGACAGTGTTAAATTTAAAGGCTTGCGGGAAGGCATGGTGTTAGTTCTGTTGACTGGAATGAATGTGTAATGTTTCAGAAGGAGCACTGAATTTTTCTAGTCTAAATAGCTATACAGGAGAGAAGATCGTTTGTATGTATGCTATTTCAGGGTGAAAAATACAGTAAATGAAATTCCCTGAGCTAGTGCCCATGACATTGTGTCCTTTTTTGGGTGAATGGGTTTCTATGTAGAGTTTATTATCAGCCATTCACTGTGCCAAGCCATTTTTGTCAACATCTTTTTATAAAACATCCACACAAGTGTCTCACTTTTACCCGGTGCTAAACATTTGTGGTGCATCTCAAGAGAGGCCAGTATGGATTTAAAAGCTAATTAAGATAAGCTCTATTATTTGTTTCTGCATAAATGACTGGTCCCTTAGGTGTGCTGTAACAGAGTGTAGCTTAAATGCTTTCATTTTTCACTCATTCTTCCTCTGGTGAGACCTCACACTAACTAATGGGCCTTCCTTCAGTAAGTCAAACGGTAGGTTGCGAGCCTAAGGAATATGTTTCTAAGAGCTAACTTCTCCTTGCTTGTACACACAGACTTGCATACATTGAACAGATTTCCTGAATGTTCTCTCCTGGGTTGTGCAAGGTGCTTTGAACATGGTGAGTTCGAAGGTGCTGGGAGCCACGCGTCATCTCAAGATAATGACAGTCCCTACAGACCTAAGCAAATGCCAGCTGCTTCATACTAGCTGCTGTAAAAGATGGTAGCAATTAGACCTTGCTCTTAAAACAAGGTGAGTCAGGACCTCTTAATGGTGTGCCATTCCTTTAGCTTCCACACGTGGCTGTGTGCATTCCACCGCCAGGAAAAATGGCACATGAATATGCAGCTCTGTGGTGTTTCAAACACATTTTACATGATTTATGCAGCTATTAATCCTTATTTAAATTCAAGCTGTGCCCCCGGTTCAACATTAATAATGGTTTAGCTTTAATAATATTTTGTTTATTGACAAATTTAGAATTATTTATAATTATATCTGAGCTTATAATGCAGGCACAATGCACTTTTTTGTGATGGTTAAATAAAACATTTTTTATGGTTCTGTTAATAAGTCATACAGATGGAAAACATGTTTTGTTTATACACTGTATTTATCTTATTCTGCAAATTTCCCCCCAGTATTAACCTTGGTAGTGATGAATACCAGAATAGAATGTGTTTACCAGTTGTTTTTCAGTCCCTGAGATGTTAGCCTTGAGTGGAGTGTGGACCTTAGGCATCACACAGAACTGTAAGTAATCAAAATACTTTAAAGAAGGTCAGCGATAAAATATTCAGGATAAAGCATCATAAGCTGGTACTGCAATTGTTTGTTTTTATAGTTTTCAATTAAAAGATCATTCTGTAGTCAATATGCTGTATTTGTTGAATAAACCAGTATTACCTATAGTGAATACCTATAGTTAGTTATTTTAATAAAACAATGAAAATGGAGTAACTTTTTAAAACCTTTCTAAATTATGTTACACTGCTCCTGACCAGTTTAGTGTAAATTCAGGCCTCACATGTACGGTAGTTAACAATATCACAGGGGTTGAAAGCATTTTGGCACTAAAAGTACCTTATTAAAGTATTCACCAAATGGCCAACTTAAAGCAATAAAGCAATAAAGCCTTCATTTGGCAGATACACCATATTTTTTTATCATTTTAATGTTTTAAGCATTCAGTTCACAACTGCAAGCATTTTATTCAATTCAATTCAATTCAATTTTATTTATATAGCGCTTTTTACAATGTAGCATTGTCTCAAAGCAGCTTCACAATATTA